>JAXRKO010001048.1:0-22939 GCA_037039905.1 Formica aserva
TAACCTAACCTAACCTAACCTAACCTAACCTAACCTAACCTAACCTAACCTAACCTAACCTAACCTAACCTAACCTAACCTAACCTAACCTAACCTAACCTAACCTAACCTAACCTAACCTAACCTAACCTAACCTAACCTAACCTAACCTAACCTAACCTAACCTAACCTAACCTAACCTAACCTAACCTAACCTAACCTAACCTAACCTAACCTAACCTAACCTAACCTAACCTAACCTAACCTAACCTAACCTAACCTAACCTAACCTAACCTAACCTAACCTAACCTAACCTAACCTAACCTAACCTAACCTAACCTAACCTAACCTAACCTAACCTAACCTAACCTAACCTAACCTAACCTAACCTAACCTAACCTAACCTAACCTAACCTAACCTAACCTAACCTAACCTAACCTAACCTAACCTAACCTAACCTAACCTAACCTAACCTAACCTAACCTAACCTAACCTAACCTAACCTAACCTAACCTAACCTAACCTAACCTAACCTAACCTAACCTAACCTAACCTAACCTAACCTAACCTAACCTAACCTAACCTAACCTAACCTAACCTAACCTAACCTAACCTAACCTAACCTAACCTAACCTAACCTAACCTAACCTAACCTAACCTAACCTAACCTAACCTAACCTAACCTAACCTAACCTAACCTAACCTAACCTAACCTAACCTAACCTAACCTAACCTAACCTAACCTAACCTAACCTAACCTAACCTAACCTAACCTAACCTAACCTAACCTAACCTAACCTAACCTAACCTAACCTAACCTAACCTAACCTAACCTAACCTAACCTAACCTAACCTAACCTAACCTAACCTAACCTAACCTAACCTAACCTAACCTAACCTAACCTAACCTAACCTAACCTAACCTAACCTAACCTAACCTAACCTAACCTAACCTAACCTAACCTAACCTAACCTAACCTAACCTAACCTAACCTAACCTAACCTAACCTAACCTAACCTAACCTAACCTAACCTAACCTAACCTAACCTAACCTAACCTAACCTAACCTAACCTAACCTAACCTAACCTAACCTAACCTAACCTAACCTAACCTAACCTAACCTAACCTAACCTAACCTAACCTAACCTAACCTAACCTAACCTAACCTAACCTAACCTAACCTAACCTAACCTAACCTAACCTAACCTAACCTAACCTAACCTAACCTAACCTAACCTAACCTAACCTAACCTAACCTAACCTAACCTAACCTAACCTAACCTAACCTAACCTAACCTAACCTAACCTAACCTAACCTAACCTAACCTAACCTAACCTAACCTAACCTAACCTAACCTAACCTAACCTAACCTAACCTAACCTAACCTAACCTAACCTAACCTAACCTAACCTAACCTAACCTAACCTAACCTAACCTAACCTAACCTAACCTAACCTAACCTAACCTAACCTAACCTAACCTAACCTAACCTAACCTAACCTAACCTAACCTAACCTAACCTAACCTAACCTAACCTAACCTAACCTAACCTAACCTAACCTAACCTAACCTAACCTAACCTAACCTAACCTAACCTAACCTAACCTAACCTAACCTAACCTAACCTAACCTAACCTAACCTAACCTAACCTAACCTAACCTAACCTAACCTAACCTAACCTAACCTAACCTAACCTAACCTAACCTAACCTAACCTAACCTAACCTAACCTAACCTAACCTAACCTAACCTAACCTAACCTAACCTAACCTAACCTAACCTAACCTAACCTAACCTAACCTAACCTAACCTAACCTAACCTAACCTAACCTAACCTAACCTAACCTAACCTAACCTAACCTAACCTAACCTAACCTAACCTAACCTAACCTAACCTAACCTAACCTAACCTAACCTAACCTAACCTAACCTAACCTAACCTAACCTAACCTAACCTAACCTAACCTAACCTAACCTAACCTAACCTAACCTAACCTAACCTAACCTAACCTAACCTAACCTAACCTAACCTAACCTAACCTAACCTAACCTAACCTAACCTAACCTAACCTAACCTAACCTAACCTAACCTAACCTAACCTAACCTAACCTAACCTAACCTAACCTAACCTAACCTAACCTAACCTAACCTAACCTAACCTAACCTAACCTAACCTAACCTAACCTAACCTAACCTAACCTAACCTAACCTAACCTAACCTAACCTAACCTAACCTAACCTAACCTAACCTAACCTAACCTAACCTAACCTAACCTAACCTAACCTAACCTAACCTAACCTAACCTAACCTAACCTAACCTAACCTAACCTAACCTAACCTAACCTAACCTAACCTAACCTAACCTAACCTAACCTAACCTAACCTAACCTAACCTAACCTAACCTAACCTAACCTAACCTAACCTAACCTAACCTAACCTAACCTAACCTAACCTAACCTAACCTAACCTAACCTAACCTAACCTAACCTAACCTAACCTAACCTAACCTAACCTAACCTAACCTAACCTAACCTAACCTAACCTAACCTAACCTAACCTAACCTAACCTAACCTAACCTAACCTAACCTAACCTAACCTAACCTAACCTAACCTAACCTAACCTAACCTAACCTAACCTAACCTAACCTAACCTAACCTAACCTAACCTAACCTAACCTAACCTAACCTAACCTAACCTAACCTAACCTAACCTAACCTAACCTAACCTAACCTAACCTAACCTAACCTAACCTAACCTAACCTAACCTAACCTAACCTAACCTAACCTAACCTAACCTAACCTAACCTAACCTAACCTAACCTAACCTAACCTAACCTAACCTAACCTAACCTAACCTAACCTAACCTAACCTAACCTAACCTAACCTAACCTAACCTAACCTAACCTAACCTAACCTAACCTAACCTAACCTAACCTAACCTAACCTAACCTAACCTAACCTAACCTAACCTAACCTAACCTAACCTAACCTAACCTAACCTAACCTAACCTAACCTAACCTAACCTAACCTAACCTAACCTAACCTAACCTAACCTAACCTAACCTAACCTAACCTAACCTAACCTAACCTAACCTAACCTAACCTAACCTAACCTAACCTAACCTAACCTAACCTAACCTAACCTAACCTAACCTAACCTAACCTAACCTAACCTAACCTAACCTAACCTAACCTAACCTAACCTAACCTAACCTAACCTAACCTAACCTAACCTAACCTAACCTAACCTAACCTAACCTAACCTAACCTAACCTAACCTAACCTAACCTAACCTAACCTAACCTAACCTAACCTAACCTAACCTAACCTAACCTAACCTAACCTAACCTAACCTAACCTAACCTAACCTAACCTAACCTAACCTAACCTAACCTAACCTAACCTAACCTAACCTAACCTAACCTAACCTAACCTAACCTAACCTAACCTAACCTAACCTAACCTAACCTAACCTAACCTAACCTAACCTAACCTAACCTAACCTAACCTAACCTAACCTAACCTAACCTAACCTAACCTAACCTAACCTAACCTAACCTAACCTAACCTAACCTAACCTAACCTAACCTAACCTAACCTAACCTAACCTAACCTAACCTAACCTAACCTAACCTAACCTAACCTAACCTAACCTAACCTAACCTAACCTAACCTAATGCTAACCTAACCTAATGCTAACCGTAACCCAATGCTAACCGTAACCTAACCTAACCGTAACCCAATGCTAACCGTAACCCAATGCTAACCGTAACCCAATGCTAACCGTAACCCAATGCTAACCGTAACCCAATGCTAACCGTAACCTAATGCTAACCGTAACCCAATGCTAACCGTAACCCAATGCTAACCGTAACCCAATGCTAACCGTAACCCAATGCTAACCGTAACCCAATGCTAACCGTAACCCAATGCTAACCGTAACCCAATGCTAACCGTAACCCAATGCTAACCGTAACCCAATGCTAACCGTAACCCAATGCTAACCGTAACCCAATGCTAACCGTAACCCAATGCTAACCGTAACCCAATGCTAACCGTAACCCAATGCTAACCGTAACCCAATGCTAACCGTAACCCAATGCTAACCGTAACCCAATGCTAACCGTAACCCAATGCTAACCGTAACCCAATGCTAACCGTAACCCAATGCTAACCGTAACCCAATGCTAACCGTAACCCAATGCTAACCGTAACCCAATGCTAACCGTAACCCAATGCTAACCGTAACCCAATGCTAACCGTAACCCAATGCTAACCGTAACCCAATGCTAACCGTAACCCAATGCTAACCGTAACCCAATGCTAACCGTAACCCAATGCTAACCGTAACCCAATGCTAACCGTAACCCAATGCTAACCGTAACCCAATGCTAACCGTAACCCAATGCTAACCGTAACCCAATGCTAACCGTAACCCAATGCTAACCGTAACCCAATGCTAACCGTAACCCAATGCTAACCGTAACCCAATGCTAACCGTAACCCAATGCTAACCGTAACCCAATGCTAACCGTAACCCAATGCTAACCGTAACCCAATGCTAACCGTAACCCAATGCTAACCGTAACCCAATGCTAACCGTAACCCAATGCTAACCGTAACCCAATGCTAACCGTAACCCAATGCTAACCGTAACCCAATGCTAACCGTAACCCAATGCTAACCGTAACCCAATGCTAACCGTAACCCAATGCTAACCGTAACCCAATGCTAACCGTAACCCAATGCTAACCGTAACCCAATGCTAACCGTAACCCAATGCTAACCGTAACCCAATGCTAACCGTAACCCAATGCTAACCGTAACCCAATGCTAACCGTAACCCAATGCTAACCGTAACCCAATGCTAACCGTAACCCAATGCTAACCGTAACCCAATGCTAACCGTAACCCAATGCTAACCGTAACCCAATGCTAACCGTAACCCAATGCTAACCGTAACCCAATGCTAACCGTAACCCAATGCTAACCGTAACCCAATGCTAACCGTAACCCAATGCTAACCGTAACCCAATGCTAACCGTAACCCAATGCTAACCGTAACCCAATGCTAACCGTAACCCAATGCTAACCGTAACCCAATGCTAACCGTAACCCAATGCTAACCGTAACCCAATGCTAACCGTAACCCAATGCTAACCGTAACCCAATGCTAACCGTAACCCAATGCTAACCGTAACCCAATGCTAACCGTAACCCAATGCTAACCGTAACCCAATGCTAACCGTAACCCAATGCTAACCGTAACCCAATGCTAACCGTAACCCAATGCTAACCGTAACCCAATGCTAACCGTAACCCAATGCTAACCGTAACCCAATGCTAACCGTAACCCAATGCTAACCGTAACCCAATGCTAACCGTAACCCAATGCTAACCGTAACCCAATGCTAACCGTAACCCAATGCTAACCGTAACCCAATGCTAACCGTAACCCAATGCTAACCGTAACCCAATGCTAACCGTAACCCAATGCTAACCGTAACCCAATGCTAACCGTAACCCAATGCTAACCGTAACCCAATGCTAACCGTAACCCAATGCTAACCGTAACCCAATGCTAACCGTAACCCAATGCTAACCGTAACCCAATGCTAACCGTAACCCAATGCTAACCGTAACCCAATGCTAACCGTAACCCAATGCTAACCGTAACCCAATGCTAACCGTAACCCAATGCTAACCGTAACCCAATGCTAACCGTAACCCAATGCTAACCGTAACCCAATGCTAACCGTAACCCAATGCTAACCGTAACCCAATGCTAACCGTAACCCAATGCTAACCGTAACCCAATGCTAACCGTAACCCAATGCTAACCGTAACCCAATGCTAACCGTAACCCAATGCTAACCGTAACCCAATGCTAACCGTAACCCAATGCTAACCGTAACCCAATGCTAACCGTAACCCAATGCTAACCGTAACCCAATGCTAACCGTAACCCAATGCTAACCGTAACCCAATGCTAACCGTAACCCAATGCTAACCGTAACCCAATGCTAACCGTAACCCAATGCTAACCGTAACCCAATGCTAACCGTAACCCAATGCTAACCGTAACCCAATGCTAACCGTAACCCAATGCTAACCGTAACCCAATGCTAACCGTAACCCAATGCTAACCGTAACCCAATGCTAACCGTAACCCAATGCTAACCGTAACCCAATGCTAACCGTAACCCAATGCTAACCGTAACCCAATGCTAACCGTAACCCAATGCTAACCGTAACCCAATGCTAACCGTAACCCAATGCTAACCGTAACCCAATGCTAACCGTAACCCAATGCTAACCGTAACCCAATGCTAACCGTAACCCAATGCTAACCGTAACCCAATGCTAACCGTAACCCAATGCTAACCGTAACCCAATGCTAACCGTAACCCAATGCTAACCGTAACCCAATGCTAACCGTAACCCAATGCTAACCGTAACCCAATGCTAACCGTAACCCAATGCTAACCGTAACCCAATGCTAACCGTAACCCAATGCTAACCGTAACCCAATGCTAACCGTAACCCAATGCTAACCGTAACCCAATGCTAACCGTAACCCAATGCTAACCGTAACCCAATGCTAACCGTAACCCAATGCTAACCGTAACCCAATGCTAACCGTAACCCAATGCTAACCGTAACCCAATGCTAACCGTAACCCAATGCTAACCGTAACCCAATGCTAACCGTAACCCAATGCTAACCGTAACCCAATGCTAACCGTAACCCAATGCTAACCGTAACCCAATGCTAACCGTAACCCAATGCTAACCGTAACCCAATGCTAACCGTAACCCAATGCTAACCGTAACCCAATGCTAACCGTAACCCAATGCTAACCGTAACCCAATGCTAACCGTAACCCAATGCTAACCGTAACCCAATGCTAACCGTAACCCAATGCTAACCGTAACCCAATGCTAACCGTAACCCAATGCTAACCGTAACCCAATGCTAACCGTAACCCAATGCTAACCGTAACCCAATGCTAACCGTAACCCAATGCTAACCGTAACCCAATGCTAACCGTAACCCAATGCTAACCGTAACCCAATGCTAACCGTAACCCAATGCTAACCGTAACCCAATGCTAACCGTAACCCAATGCTAACCGTAACCCAATGCTAACCGTAACCCAATGCTAACCGTAACCCAATGCTAACCGTAACCCAATGCTAACCGTAACCCAATGCTAACCGTAACCCAATGCTAACCGTAACCCAATGCTAACCGTAACCCAATGCTAACCGTAACCCAATGCTAACCGTAACCCAATGCTAACCGTAACCCAATGCTAACCGTAACCCAATGCTAACCGTAACCCAATGCTAACCGTAACCCAATGCTAACCGTAACCCAATGCTAACCGTAACCCAATGCTAACCGTAACCCAATGCTAACCGTAACCCAATGCTAACCGTAACCCAATGCTAACCGTAACCCAATGCTAACCGTAACCCAATGCTAACCGTAACCCAATGCTAACCGTAACCCAATGCTAACCGTAACCCAATGCTAACCGTAACCCAATGCTAACCGTAACCCAATGCTAACCGTAACCCAATGCTAACCGTAACCCAATGCTAACCGTAACCCAATGCTAACCGTAACCCAATGCTAACCGTAACCCAATGCTAACCGTAACCCAATGCTAACCGTAACCCAATGCTAACCGTAACCCAATGCTAACCGTAACCCAATGCTAACCGTAACCCAATGCTAACCGTAACCCAATGCTAACCGTAACCCAATGCTAACCGTAACCCAATGCTAACCGTAACCCAATGCTAACCGTAACCCAATGCTAACCGTAACCCAATGCTAACCGTAACCCAATGCTAACCGTAACCCAATGCTAACCGTAACCCAATGCTAACCGTAACCCAATGCTAACCGTAACTTGGCGCTGCAAAAATTCAAAATGTAAATAATACGTTAATTAGCATATGTTCAGTTTAGCAGCGCCAAATTTTTCTCTAATTAAAAAGTTATTTTATACTGAAATTTGTTTTTTTTAATAAAAAATTTCTTTCACTTAAATATGTTCCACTATTTTAATCACATTGCAATTTGATACAATTTTTAATATTAGAAATAATAATAAATTTTGTAACATAAATTTTTATTAGGTGGCGCAATATTTTTATCATATATCACATTATTTTTGTAGAAAATTAAAACAACTATTTTGTGAAACTGTTTTTTAGTTTGGATGTGGCAGTGTTTTTGTATTAAAATAATAAAAATAACACTATTTTGTATAAGAGTATTTTTTTTTTATAGCAAACGACGCTTATGCGCGTGCACTTGGCGCTTTTTTTCACTTTTTTTTTAAATAACTTTTTTTCACCGTTCCAGAATACCATTAGAAGCCAGATGATAAGCTGAGGTTCTAATACGCTCACAACCAATTAGGTTGGTGAGAGCCTTAAATAATGCAGCTTCAAATTGAGGACCTTGGTCGGTTGTGATCGTCTGCGGAGCACCATACCTCGCAACCCAGTGCGTATAAAAAGCTGTAGAAACAGTATCAGCCGAAATTTCAGTAAGAGGGATTGCCTCCGGCCATCTAGAAAATCTGTCAATCATGGTTAAGCAATAACGAAAATTTTGACAAATAGGAAGAGGTCCAATCAAATCTAGATGAATGTGCTGAAAACGCTGATCTGGAATAGCAATCTTTTGAGGAAAATTCTTGGTATGCTTTTGGATCTTGGCACGTTGACAAGGCAGACACGATCGAGCCCATTCTTTTATATCTTTCTTCATAGTTGGCCAAATAAATTTTTGTTGTATTAATTTGCAGGTAGAACGACCACTTGGATGAGATAAACCATAAACCATGAACAACATCAAAAATTTTTCTATGAAGCTGTTGAGGTACATAAGGACGAATATTAACAGTAGAGCAGTCACAAAATAGGCGTAGTCGAGCCAGTAAGCACAAGTTTTTGAAGCTTGAGGGAAAAACTAGTGAGAAGTGTTTTCAATTTTTCATCTTCTTTTTGTAATTCTGCTAACTCTTCCAGAGAAACTATGATAGGCATCGAAACGGATTCAATTCTAGAGAGTGGATCTGCAACTACATTTTGTTTACCAGATATATGCTCGATGTTCGTTGAAAATTGAGTAATGGAATCAAGATGTCGGATCTGTCTGGGTGAAGCTTTATCCAATTTTTGTTGAAAAGCATAAATTAAAGATTTATGATCTGTCCGAATAAGAATCTGACGTCCTTTAAGTATGTACCTGAAATGCTTGATGGCTAAATAAATACCAAGAAGTTCACGATCGTAAGTACTATAATTACGTTGAGTGTCGTCCAATTTCTTTGAGAAAAATACAATTGGTTTATTAATTCCATCGATTATTTATTCCAAAGATGCACCAACTGCAAAATCCGATGCGTCACAAGTGAGGATAAGAGGTACAGTTGAAGCCGGATGCGCTAAAGTTGTGACTCATAAAAGTTCTTCTTTGCAATTTTTGAAAGCTTCTTCAGCTTCAAAAGTCCAAGTGACTAACCTTTTATCCCTTTTCCTGCTATCCTTAAGATAATCCGTAAGAACTGCCTGATGTGATGCAGCATTTTTCAGGCAACGACGGTAAAAGTTGATAATACCTATAAATCTTCTTAACTCATGAATTGTTTTAGGTTTTTTATAATCAATAATGGCTTTAACCTTTTCAGATGTCGGTTTAATTCCTTGTTTGGAAACTATATCCAAGGAAAGAAATTTCATCCTTACCAAAAAGACATTTGGACAAATTAATCGTCATGCCGAATTGTTAAAGCCGAGAAAACACGGTATGAAGATGTTTGGCATGTTCTTTCTCATTTACAGAAGCAATTAAGATATCATCAAGATAACAGACACGAAAATCAAGTCCAGATAATATGATATTCATAAGACGTTGAAAAGTCTGAGCAGCATTACGCAAACCAAAAGGCATTACAAGAAATTCAAAAAGGCCGAATGGAGTAGTAACAGCTGTTTTTGGTATGTCCTCTTTTGTAACTGGCACTTGGTAATAGGCTTTAACTAAATCAATCTTAGAAAATATATTTTTACAGTGTAAACCAGCAGTGAAATCTTGAATGTGAGGAAGCGGATATCGATCCGGAACAGTAGCTGCATTTAAAGCTCGATAGTCGCCGCAAAGTCTCCATGAGTTCGGTCCGTTTTTAGGAACCATGTGAAGTGGAGCTGCCCAGGTGCTGCTTGACGGTCTACAAATTCCTTGTTCCACCATAAAATTAAATTCGTCTCTTGCAAATTTTAATTTTTCCGGTGACAACCTGCGAGGAGTTAAAGCAATTGGTGGTCCTTTTGTAATAATATGATGCTCAATTTGATGAATCTTGTTTGTTGATATAGGAGCAAAATGAGTTAATTCAGGAAATTCAGCAAGGATCTTATGGAAAGGTGAGTCAGGAAATGTAGTGCAAATTGACAAGTGATTAACTTTAGATAGTTTTCCTTTAAATGAAAGACCGGTAACACTATCAAGAAGTTTTTTGTTTTTAATGTCAACTAAAATTCCATAATGACTCAAAAAATCTGCGCCCAATATAGGTCTCTGAATATCCGCAATGCAAAATTTCCATTTAAAAATTCTTCGTAATCCAAGATTTACAGTTAACATTTTTATACCGTAAGTATTAATCTTGGTTCCATTAGCTGCATAAAGCTTGAAAGAAGCAACTTGAGCTTTTGAAACAAATCTTTTTGGAATCAAAGAAATATCAGCTCCTGTATCAACAAGAAAATTAAGTCCCGAAGTTTTATCAGAAATAATGAGGCGATTGTTAGGTGAACCGTTGTCAGCCGCCTCACAACTCAACGGTGGAGCTAGTTTTCCTGCCTTTCGACCAAAGATTTAGACATATCACAAGGTATTGTACATTTAAAAGCATTAGCACCAAATTTCTTGTAATAAAAACAAATTTTTTGGTTATCCTTATCAGATTTACTCCTAGAAGATGATCTAAATCTTCTTCTTTCCTTGTATCTAAATTTAGATCTGCTGCGTACACGTCTTACTTCCAGAGCTGCGATTCTTCGCTCGAGATCAACAAAATTCGAAGTGTCTCTTCCTGCAGAGGAAGCTATTGTTGCTACATGAAGGTTAGTTTCTCGGTCCAAAATTTTATCAGCTAGTTCAGCAAGCTTAACTAAAGGACAATCGTCCACAACCGCTAAAGTAGCTTGAGAAGGTAATCTTTGCAACCAAATGGAATGTAATACATTTTCCAAAATCGCTCCTCCCGCTAATTGTTTAATTTCGCGTAGCAAATCCGATGGTTTCTTGTCATTCAGCTCAACACCAGCTAACAATTGACGAAGACGTTTTTCCTCCGAATCAGTAAACCGATTAATCAAAATGTTTTTAACATGAAGATATTTATCTTTTTCAGGAAGATTTTCAATCAACTCAGCAATAGCCAACAAAGCTTGCTCATCAAGATGCCGTATAACCGAGCTATACTTAACATCATCTGAGCGGATCCGAAAAACCAAGAATTCGCTTTCTAATTGAGCAAACCACAATTTAGGCTGCTTATGCCAAAAATTCGGCAATTTAACAACCCAGTGAAAACAGCCTAGTCAAAATGATATCAATATGATATCAAAACTGTCGTTTGTCGTCATTGCGTCAAGGAAATAATTTAATATGACGAAAAATTGACACCATATATATTGATGTGCGCGATGAAATATTAATATAAGAAAAGGTGAAAGTGAATGTTTAGATGATAATTGTAGTATTATATGGGACAAATTCAATCAATGTCATATTGACATCAAAATGACTATATTATAACGAGACAAAGCGTTTGTCTCATTATAATATAGGCTTAGTGCGCATGAGCAACTTTATTCCCGCGGTAACGCATCACTGATGACACAATCCATCCAATAGAACGTAGTGCGGCGAAATGTGGTTTTATGTGGTATGCAACAAATTGATTGTATTATAAAAGCCAGTATTATAAAAAACAACTCTAAATAAAAAATCGACATATTGGATCAACATGGATAGAAGACTAGGAAGTATAAATTGTCTATATAATATTACCTTGCTTTTTGTACAGTGTACTTATTTGGCAGTCTATTATAAATGATTGAGGTTAAGTTGGTTAACCGGTGCAGTTATTCTCATGATATGTGGATAGTGATGTTGTTGCTGTTCATTCACTCTATTCAATCTATAATATAATATTATATATATATATATATATATATATATATATATATTTTCGGACACTTTTAGAGAGAGGGAAAGAGATATACTTCTGTGGAAAGTTTTGCTATGGTCCTTGAATTCATGAAGATTTGTGGTTATTATAGAGTGTTAAATTAGTTTATTAATAGAGAGCAAGATTGTTGTGGAGAGCTGGAACTATTGTGCACAATATTTGTAGCATTGAAGTCATTTATTGAAAGTGCTGAAATTCAAAATATCTAAATATTGTAAATTGCAGGTTATATAGCTTCTATTGTTTTTATAATGTGACAATACATCTTGATTCTTTCATATGTAGAATCGTCATGAGCGGATCCTGAGAAGGCGAGCTGAGATGGAGCGTAAACGTAGATTGAGATTGCAATTGCATGAAACACAATATGAAAGATCAAGTGAATCATCTGACGCATCTCATCATTCAAGTGTATATGAAGAAGAGGTTCTAAGTTTGGAAGAATCAGATGCGGATGTTGATATGCAGAGACAAGAACAATTTGAACAAGAGCAGATGAAAAATGACAGTCAATCTGAGGATATTTCAGGTGATGACAATAATACAGATTGGTCAATAGAAAATACACGGGATTCTATGGAGAATATAACTGATAGTAAAACAGATGAGTTTGATGAAGGTGTCTACTTACGTATGGCCCTGACAGAATGGGCTTCTCATGGTATCTCAAAAAGAAAAGTGAACAGTTTGTTGAGTCTTTTACGCAAAGTGCATCCAGAGCTCCCTAAGACATATGTAACTTTGCTGAATACACCTAAAACCACAACAGTGTCTGAGATTGATAATGGGCATGTGTGGTACAA
This sequence comes from Formica aserva, assembly GCA_037039905.1. Classification (NCBI taxonomy): domain Eukaryota; kingdom Metazoa; phylum Arthropoda; class Insecta; order Hymenoptera; family Formicidae; genus Formica; species Formica aserva. Next base: position 13,078 of record JAXRKO010001048.1, read on the forward strand.
GGGAATAAAAAGAAATCTGAATTCTCTTTTGACTCAAGAATATTTAAATACTCATGGACGAATACGATTGGATATCAGCATAGATGGATTGCCTTTGGTTCCAAACTGCTAATGGAAGAAAAGTTAATGAGTCGCATAATTCTGATACCTAAAATATACTATTATCGTTTTTCATTACTTGTATTTTGATTGGAGAGTTACTGATGTTAGCTTTGTTTGTATACTTTTAATTATTCTTGGCAGAGTTAAGCAGCGTAGTGAGAGCCTCATGACTTGTTATACGTACAACATCTAATTTTTATCACAAGACATGAATTTTTGTTACATATGGCTGATATTTTCCCAATGTGGAAATAGTATCTCATTAAGCAATACCAAATATGTTTTATTAATGTTTTTAGTTTATTTGTTTATTTGTTATGTTAACTAAATTTATTTGTTAACTAAGTTACTTTATGTTTATCTTGCTAGCTTAATCGTGGAGTTCGGTTCTTACTTTTTATTTCTTTTATGCTCTTAAACTTAGCAGGGATATGAAATGTCTTTCAATACTTTTAGCACTACTTTCATGATGAGACTTTATGACTTTTAGTTACATAACTGATAGTGCCAGTCTGAGAATAGTATGATACTTAAACAGCAATAAATATGTTTTATTTTAGTCTTTAGTTAATTTGCATCATATATAATACAAGCTTTTGTGATGTTTTCTTTCATGACTGACTTAATGAAAATCTAATATAGTAGTGCTTATATAAAAAAATATTGAAGCATTAATCAAGCATTTGTGATTATTTATTGTATTTTTTTATTTAAAGGCTGTATGATTATATAGTTTCATATGACTTTAAGAGCAAAGTAATTTGAAGTGGTTTTTACACCCGAATAAAAAACTCTATGTAATACATTTTTGTCTTTATTTTGTCTCTGTTCCTATTCAATGTAATTTAGTTTTAATCTTGCATTTATTCCTGTAGAAAGTAATAATTACTTTGACATCAAACAGACAACAAACTGACAATCAGGATCATCATCAAGGTATGGGACGTTTTGCAGTCGAATTGCCATCTTTTTGCCATCATTTTGATCTCTCTTCTTGACATCATTATCCTTATCAATTTGATGACATTTTGACATCATTTTGATTAGCTTGTTTTCAATGGGAAGGCGAAATTCGTTAGAATGGATCTCGTTTGGCTGACCTTGTTGATGAGGCTCATTACTGGCAAGAGTTTGTGTCGGATTCGTCAAACGCTGATGATGTTCCCCAGCCGATGGAACTGATGCTGACGCTGTAGGAATCGAAGTCGAAGATTCGTCCAAAGGCATCGTCAAACTCTGTCAATACTCTGCGTTGTAAAATTCAGAAGTCTAGTAGGTCGCTGTCCTTGGAAATTCGATGACTCGAAAATCTCGTCAACTCGAAGAACACAAGCCACAAACTACACAAGAACCACAGCGGAACTCGAAACTCGATGGCTCACAAAATTCGCGGATCACTGATTCAAATTCGCCACACTTGAACGTGAATTCTCAAAAGCCCGTGATCACGTCGGGGTCACCAGTTGTGGTAGCGATATAGTTAAATCACTAGACTTCACTTTTTACTAATAAAATATTTAATTCACGAGTAATATGTGTACAGATTGATGATCAATAAACGAACGAATGAATGTTACATAATTTATCGTATGTTTAATATGTTGTTATGTAAAGTGTTAAATCAATAAATGAAATGTGTGAAAATGATTACAAATATATTTCATGAAGTTGGTAACAAAAATAATTTTGAATTCAGCCGCAGGAACGCCACATAGATAGTGCAACATGCACCGCATAGCGGTAAACGAATGAACTAGCGATTATCGAATATTTTTTTTGTAATATTTTCGGAATGTTGCTGTAACATTGCTAAAGTTATATTGTAAAATGTCTTTGCAATATTTCTGCAACATTACATTGCAATATGCAATATTGCAATGTTGCAGCAATGTTGCAAGCTTCAGTGCTGTATGGGTACGCATTCAAAATTGAAAAATAAAGATTGGAATTTTACTAATCGGAACAAAAGAAATAAACATTTCTTTCCCTTAGGTCGGAAACGTGAAAAATGAAAAATCTTTCCATTAATTTTAATGACAAAATTTTTCACTTTTCACGTTCCCGTCCTAAAGAAAAAGTTACATGATCGATACCCTGATTGATCAAATTTCAATCTTGAATCTTCAATCTCAATCTTCGATTGGTAATCTGATATGGGCTTTAAGATTCCATTCAGCCAATGAAATGGCCGATGGAGAGAATGAACTATAACTGCGGTCGAGAAGACTCTAGAGATGCTTCGAAGCATCGCATTAACCAATCAGAATAAAGAAATCTTTACTCTTTTTGTTCTGATTGGTCAATCAAACACTTCGAAGCATTTTTAGCGTCTTCCGCGACCGCAGCCTATGAATACCGACCTAACTTTCACGGTCAGACTGTCAAAGTTCTCTCAGCGCCGTTTTGGCGCATATGCGTTGATCAGCGAAACTAAAATATTGAATCGTACCTTTCGTGTGATGTTGATGATGATCTGAAACACCTCTGCTAAAAAGAATGCGCGTATTTTCGTACGATACATGGAAAAGATGTTCGTATAGTATCGTTCTGTAAAATCAAGTGGGAAAAAGTTTCATCGTTTAGATAATTGAGATCGAAAAACTCGTGGTGTATTCGCCATGGATAGAAGAAAAATGTCGTAAGTGAAGATTATGCCGCGACATTAAAGACGCCCGATGCTATAACTATGTGATGGCTGCTTATATATCTTATCGGCTTTTATCGCCACGTTTGTCCTGTTAAGTTATTGGATTCGTTAATTATTGATACATCTATTTCTTTCGAAAATGAATTATAGGCAGTAGTCCCGATGAAAGTCGAACAATCTTTACAACTTTTTTCCTTTTACTTTACCGGTTGTCACCTATTCGCGTCAAAAAAAAAGATTTTATAAACGGAAAAAAAATACTGTATATTACTCAGATTGAATAATTTATTGTAAATGTCCAAAAGCATGCCTCATATAGAGAAACAATATGCTTTTGTAAATTTGTATTTGTTAATCAGTTGATAGGTTATTGCAGTCTTGATAGAGTATATATTTTTATATGTATAATTTTTTCGCTTTTCGTTATTATATTTTTTCTTATACTTTTTTTTTATTCATGGTCGACGTAATATCAAAATTGTAGCTTAAATATTAGAATAATCTTTGATAGTAGTTTGAAATAATCAATTTATTACACAACTTTTCTGTGTTCCGAGGTATTAACGATATAAACGATTATTATCATATAAATAATCAGTATCGATAGATTGGTTAAAAAAAGATATGTAAAATTTACAACTTAATAAAAAAAACTATTCTTTAATATTTATGTTTATTTATTATTTACAGTACAGCAGGGGATTCCCTCTATCAGATTTTGGAAATCCCAAAAACTGCCACTTCGGAGGATATTAAAAAGACATATAGAAGATTGGCTTTGAAATATCATCCTGACAAAAATCCTAATAATCCAGAGGCAGCTGAAAAGGTCTTTTAATTTATAATTTTAATTTTAATTTATATATTTCCAATCTAAATATTTTTATTAAATATATAATTTTCACGGTAACGTATATATATTTTAGTATTCATAAATAGTTTTGGGAAGCAATTTATTTATATTAATAATTTTAAAATCAATAAAATATATTACATAAATTTTTTTTTTGCCTTGTATATATTGTATCAACACAATATATATTGACTACTTTTATTTATAATTTAAATCTACGAAAGAATACAATATTTTGTAAATATATTGTATATTTGCAGTTTAAAGAAATTAATAGAGCGCACGCTATACTGACAGATCTTACAAAACGTAACATATACGATAATTATGGATCTTTGGGTCTGTATGTTGCGGAACAGTTTGGAGAAGAAAATGTTAATGCTTACTTTGTTGTCACTTCTGGATGGTGTAAGGTAAGAGTAAAGATTAATTTGGTCAATATTTCTTTTTGGCATAATTTTAATATATTTTATGCTTATAATTTTCTAAAATATGAAAATATTTCTCAAATATTTCTATATGTGTGATTTGTTTTTATATATAATTTATTTTTAAATAGATGCTCCATAAATCACATATTTTATACGTAAGATATATATATATATATATATATATCATGTTAGATAACATATAAGATAATGTTATCCCTTGAACATATTTTTAAAAACCTATAATTTGATAATTGCGTTAAAATATGTGTATTTTTTGTGGTTTAGAATAGTAAATATTTTAACATTTTATTACAGACATATATTTTGTTTGTTTTCAGGCACTGTTCATGTTTTGTGGACTGATTACCGCTTGTTACTGTTGTTGCTGTTGTTGCTGCTGTTGCAATTTCTGTTGCGGTAAATGTAAACCAACTCCCCCTGAAGATAGCGGTGCATACCATAATTTACAGGTAAAATAACTTTATCATTCTAATTATCTTTTTGTAATAGGGTTTATACAAACTTTAAAGCTAAATACATATGAAAAGAAGCAAATTATATTTGATGATAAAGATATAATAGAAAGAAAAACTTTATTAACCAAATATAAACATAAATTCAACTAAACAAGAAAATTCTTATTTACTCGTATATATTATCATACCAAGCCGACTAAAGAACTCTCTATTTCTTTCTCTAATTTTGATTTATGATATTTTAACTGTTATTTTTTAATTAAAATTATAATTTAAAAAGAATAAGCTTTTTATCAGCAGAAATACAATGTCTTTAATATCTAAAAATTGTTATTTTTAACGATGTTATTTTCTCTATAAATGAAAAGTATTTGATATAATTATATGCAGACTATGCAATTAGTTGCATATTGTATCTCTATTTTCTTTCTTTCTTCTTGTGCATCTTGGTACTACGTTTCTTTACACATTTTTCTTTGATATTACTTTTATTTTGTTTTATCGTGTAATAAAGTACACAAAAAAATTGGGTAAAGAAAAAACGAGATATAATGTTTTGATATAATTTAATAATGTTTTATGCTTATATTTTTATATAACCCATTAAAATTTAATCCAAAATTTGTTCTTATACAATGCATGTAATGTTAGAAGAACGAATTTTATAGTCAATTAACACATTGCTCATAAGTGCATGATCTATGCTGTATGATGATACAAGCAATTATTTCTGTTAATTTATATAAAGAACACAAAAAAAACATGCAATGGATCTCCAGCATGTGTGATTGGATTCATTACACACACATACATATAATGTATATATATATCGATTTTATAATATTCCGAGCATAAATTTAATTTTCTATCTTGGACATAAAATAGAGCCGTAGAATGCAATCTCATTTTCAAATCTTTACTTCTCGGTATTCAAAATTAAATGTTGTCAAAAATAATTAAACATTAAAATTCAATTAGAGGAATAAGCATTGATATCAGCACATTTTACCGCGTTGGAATCTTATATTGACAATTATTTTAAGACAAAAACTACTAATGTGTCGTCGTTAAAACAAATCAAGTATTTGTAATCTCTTATCTCTAATCCCAACATCTTTATAATTGATAGAATAATATATTTTTTTTAAAGATATATATATATATATATTTTTTTTTTTTTTTTTTTCTAAATTCTATATACACATTATAACAATCTAAATTTGCCAGTACTATTAATTATCGTTATACATATTTCTAATTAAATATAATACATATACACGCGTAGCTAAATTTGAAAAATATATATTTGTTTTGTTCTTTTACATTGATGCAAATTTCCAATACACAGTTGGAAAACGTGTCAGTGAGGAAAGAATATTTTAGTAGATATCTAATTGCGAAGGCAAGTGACTCAAGGAGCTCATGCAATTTAAATATGGTCGATGTTTGCATAAATGTTTGTATCCATCTTGAAATTGCAAGTACTATCTGTTGTCCTTTTTTATCAGGCACCATAGATGCTTTGTATCGGCTTGGCACAACTCTCGATGTTTTTAGCTATGAATATTTAATTTAAACACACACACACATACACATAAATAGTTTTAACATCGTTTCTAATGTATTTGTATCACCAAAATAAGAAATTGTTTAATAGATAGCATGAGACGAAAAAAAAATTCAGTATTTTTCTTTAAATATTTTTTTTGCGGTATATGCAACATATATAAGTATATATAATTTTAATTATAATTATTACTTATTTATTTAATTAATTTTATTTTCAAACAAAATTATCTATTTATTCTACAAGTTCTTATATAGATATAACTCGCTGTATCTATTATTTGCGTGAAACGATTGTAAATAACAAATGCATAAACTTTCATCATTGTGCATGCCAAGTTATGTTTTGTTTTATAGGAAAGCGTACATAGTTTAGCGGTTTTGTTTATGTTATTATTGTATTATAGCGGAACCCGAATCCAGAGGCTGTTGTGACAAATCAACCGAGAGGTTTTGGCAAGGTAAGTTTTTATAATGCTCGAAATTTTAATTTCTTTTCTTTCCTTTCGCTACATAATTAATCATAAATATTAATGCCTTTTATTTTTATTCTTGTTAAAATATTATATTGGAATGAATTTACACGCAATATACACATAAGTAGCTCTTGTACTAATATATTTTATTATAATATCCGCGCGCACTATTTTCCCTCTGTGAGCAATGTGAAAGGTAAATTATTGTAGCTCCCATATACTTCTGTACAACATATTGCATGACATACTTGTAATTATTAGAAATGGCAATTCTTTAAAGATTCATTATTATTGTTTTATAGCACATATAGGATTTTGTACTATTTCTCACATCTAGCTCTTAAAATATAAAAGCTGTTAAATATTAAGTAGCTGTTAAAATATTAAATGGCTTTTAATCTCTACTATGCAAATATATGGCTCTTATGAAAAATTATATGGTATTCACATATTTTTTTGATAAAATACCGATGAGTTATATCTATTATTTCAATAATATAATTCTTAACATTTAAAATAAATATATTATATTATGCATTATATTTATGGAAAAATCAGAAGAGACATTCCAAACATATTTGAAAGTAATTTAACAATTTATTTGTATTTTAATTATGCTACAAATTTGTCCACCGAATTTTTTAATGCGTCCGGATTGGAAAGTTTTAAACAAATATGTTGCTTTATGCTTTTATATTGCTTATTTTTTCAACATTTCTTCTGCTGGTATAAAAGCTTTAATTAAATTTTATATATTCAATGGGTGATTTATCATACAAAATATTTTTACATATTTATTTATTATAAAATCCATCTCTCTTTTACACATTATCCCTTTGTCTATCAACAAACCAAATTAATGAGGGGTAAATATTGTTTAAATTACAAAAGTAAAAAAAATAAAATAGACATATATAACATGTTAAAGTTGACTTGGTATGAACATAAGAATTAAATAAAGATACTGTGTATAGATATAATGTGTGCGTGTGTGTGTGTGCGTGCGTGTGTGCGGGTGCGTGTGTACATACATACGGTATATACAGGGTGTCCCAAAGCACCCTTGACAACGCTCGTGAGCAGGTAGAGCACAGTAAACTGAACAGAAAAGTCCTGTACCATTTTTTTCTATAACGCTTAATAAAGGAGTTATTATTGAGTAAAGTATGATCAATCAGCGCAGACTTTTAGCCGGACGCACGTCAGTGAGCCGCCCGTCTGTTAGTGTATGTCGCCGTAGCGACGGAGCGCTCATGCACACTACCAGGCGCGCGGCTAAAGGTCGACGCTGATTGGCCAGACTTTACTCAATAATAACTTCTTTATTAAGCGTTATAGAAAAAAATGGTACAGGACTTTTCTGTTCAGTTTACTGTGCTCTATCTGCTCACGAGCGTTGTCAAGGGTGCTTTGGGACACCCTGTATACAGAATATAGAGTGATTCAAAAGGTTACTGACAAACTTCAGGAGCATATAGAGGGGTCGGAATATAGCAACTTTCGAATAGAAACCCATGTTCTCCGAAGTAATCCTGAGTCGGTACAAGCCTTTGAATGTAAGGAACTACATTATGGACGTAATCGAACTTTGTAATATTGTGTAGTATTATTGTGTTCATGTAACCTTTACTTAATTATTAAAAATGTAGAATAATATTTATTCATATAAGACCTTTAAGTAAAATTGATTTTAGGAAAACAAAATCAGAACAAATGTAGGAAAAGTCTTGTAGGAAAAAGTTTAATCTACATTTTTTACTCATTCTTGCAATTCTAGAATTATTATCTTTCTGGTCATCAGTTATTACATATACACACGCACGCGCATATACATATACATGGTGTTCGATATTGAACGTATCATCTCTCGTAAGCATGTAAAGCAGGTGAAACAGAAGAGAAAAGTCCTTTACTATTCTGCGATTTTCGTAATAATTATTGATAAATTAATTTAAAAAGATCGACCAATTCGCGCGAGTATAAGCGCGCAACGAAAAGACAACCCAAAAGTATGCGGACGTTAGGCGCGCGACGAAGTTTTGGGAGGAGTGCTCTACAAATGACAACAGCTATATACGAGCGATACATATAACGATGGATTCTCGCGACCTAGCAACCATGCATATATCAATAAGTTGTCCCTTTTTACTGCACGCTTATACTCGCTTATATTGGATGATCGTTTTAAATTAATTTCTCAATAATTATTACGAAAATCGCAAAATGGTTAAGGACTTTTCTCCTCGGTTTCATCTGCTGTACCCGCACACGAGAGGTGATACAGTCAATATCAGACACTGTATAAAGTTTTATTATTATGATCAAGATGTCCGAATATCTGAAATGTTTAATTATTTATTAGTGCGGAAAATGTTTTATATTACAGCATTTAATATTTTAAGGCATAATATATGTATAGACCCACAGGTCTATGTCTATAGGTCTAGGCTATAGGCGAATCTTCTATCAAGGAGAAAGAGAGAGAGAGAGAGAGAAAAGATCGCTTTTTTCTATTATTTTATTATAATTTTTATTAGTTTATTATTATTTTATATTTATATTTTTTTATTATTACTTTTACTATTATCATATTCGATATTCTTAATTGTTAAAAATAATTATACATATAATTGTGTGTAAAAGGAAAAGAATTGTAATTATTTATTATTAGAATATTATAGAATGTATAATAAATTTCTGCAAAAATGTATAAAATACATTTTATATTAGTTATTTTCATGGATAAATGGCTTAACAGGAGATGTGACATGTATTTTTCAATATTCAAAATATGCATTCGCAGGAAGACGAGAGCGATGATGATGCTGTGACAGCTCAACCTCAAAGTGCATCCCAAAATGCATCCAATATACAGCAACCTATATTTGCCATGCCTGCACCAGGATCAGCGGCACCAACATCAACAGTTAACGAAAGCACGAATCTAAACAGCGGCGGTGAACGTGTGATTTATACCACTGGTATTACGAGTTCTTGAACGTAGAAAGTACATATTATGAGTTGTTACCTTCTATACATTGCCATTAATTATTTAATCCAAGAATGTTTGCTTTTTTCTTTTTGCCCATTCTTTTTGTTAATTATGATATATTTTATATGCTTTCATATTGATGACGATTTTAGCACAGCGAAAAAGATCATGCTAAAATAATTTTCTGGTTATACAATTGTTTTAAGATGATTATTTTTAAAAAAATCTATATGAAATATAAAGAAGATTTATTATGTATAAAATTATATATAAAAACCTGATGGTAATCTCACAGATTCCGTTTTTTCTCATTCTAACG
>JAXRKO010001049.1:0-22910 GCA_037039905.1 Formica aserva
AAAGTTTTCATAACACATCAAGGAAATTGAGGAACAACGCTTCTCGGCACACAGAGCTAAGATCGCTATGTACGCAAGTTTCCTTCGTTCGGAACGACTTAGTTACGTGCCTGTAAGTGAGATTTACCGAAAATTTTCATAACACATCAAGGAAATTGAGGAACAACGCTTCTCGGCACACAGAGCTAAGATCGCTGTTCGTACGCAAGTTTCCTTTGTTCGGAACGACTAAGTTACGTGCCTGTAAGCGAGATTTGCCGAAAATTTTCATAACACATCAAGGAAATTGAGGAACAACGCTTCTCGGCACACAGAGCTAAGATCGCTATGTACGCAAGTTTCCTTCGTTCGGAACGACTTAGTTACGTGCCTGTAAGTGAGATATACCGAAAATTTTCATAACACATCAAGGAAATAGAGGAATAACGCTTCTCGGCACACATAGAGCTAAGATCGCTATGTACGCAAGTCTCTCCTTTGTTCGGAACGAACTTAGTTACGTACCTGTAAGTGAGATATACTGAAAGTTTTCATAACACATCAAGGAAATTGAGGAACAACGCTTCTCGGCCACACAGAGCTAAGATCGCTATGTACGCAAGTTTCCTTCGTTCGGAACGACTTAGTTACGTGCCTGTAAGCGAGATTTGCCGAAAATTTTCATAACACATCAAGGAAATTGAGGAACAACGCTTCTCGGCACACAGAGCTAAGATCGCTATGTACGCAAGTTTCCTTCGTTCGGAACGACTTAGTTACGTATCTGTAAGTGAGATATACCGAAAGTTTTCATAACACATCAAGGAAATTGAGGAACAACGCTTCTCGGCACATAGAGCTAAGATCGCTATGTACGCAAGTTTCCTTCGTTCGGAACGACTTAGTTACGTGCCTGTAAGCGAGATTTGCCGAAAATTTTCATAACACATCAAGGAAATTGAGGAACAACGCTTCTCGGCACACAGAGCTAAGATCGCTATGTACGCAAGTTTCCTTCGTTCGGAACGACTTAGTTACGTGCCTGTAAGTGAGATATACCGAAAATTTTCATAACACATCAAGGAAATTGAGGAACAACGCTTCTCGGCTTACAGAAGCTAAGATCGAAATGTACGCAACAGAGCTAAGATCGCTCGCAAGTCGTTCGGAACGACTTAGTTACGTGCCTGTAAGCGAGATTTGCCGAAAATTTTCATAACACATCAAAGGAATTGAGGAACAACGCTTCTCGGCTCACAGAGCTAAGATCGCTATGTACGCAAGTTTCCTTCGTTCGGAACGACTTAGTTACGTGCCTGTAAGTGAGATATACCGAAAGTTTTCATAACACATCAAGGAAATTGAGGAACAACGCTTCTCGGCACACAGAGCTAAGATCGCTATGTACGCAAGTTTCCTTCGTATCGGAACGACTTAGTTAGTTACGTGCCTGTAAGCGAGATTTGCCGTAAATTTTCATAACACATCAATGAAATTGAGGAACAACGCTTCTCGGCACACAGAGCTAAGATCGCTATGTACGCAAGTTTCCTTCGTTCGGAACGACTTAGTTACGTACCTGTAAGTGAGATATACCGAAAGTTTTCATAACACATCAAGGAAATTGAGGAACAACGCTTCTCGGCTTACAAAGCTAAGATGGAAGTGTACGCAAGTTTCCTTCGTTCGGAACGACTTAGTTACGTGCCTGTAAGCGAGATTTGCCGAAAATTTTCATAACACATCAAGGAAATTGAGGAACAACGCTTCTCGGCACACAGAGCTAAGATCGCTATGTACGCAAGTTTCCTTCGTTCGGAACGACTTAGTTACGTGCCTGTAAGCGAGATTTGCCGAAAATTTTCATAACACATCAAGGAAATTGAGGAACAACGCTTCTCGGCACACAGAGCTAAGATCGCTATGTACGCAAGTTTCCTTCGTTCGGAACGAACTTAGTTACGTACCTGTAAGTGAGATTTACCGAAAGTTTTCATAACACATCAAGGAAATTGAGGAACAACGCTTCTCGGCACACAGAGCTAAGATCGCTATGTACGCAAGTTTCCTTCGTTCGGAACGACTTAGTTACGTACCCTGTAAGTGAGATTTGCCGAAAAGTTTTCATAACACATCAAGGAAATTGAGGAACAACGCTTCTCGGCTTACAGAGCTAAGATCGCTATGTACGCAAGTTTCCTTCGTTCGGAACGACTTAATACGTGCCTGTAAGCGAGATTTGCCGAAAATTTTCATAACACAGCAAGGAAATTGAGGAACAACGCTTCTCGGCACACAGAGCTAAGATCGCTATGTACGCAAGTTTCCTTCGTTCGGAACGACTTAGTTACGTGCCTGTATGCGAGATTTGCCGAAAATTTTCATAACACATCAAGGAAATAGAAAAACAACGCTACTCGGCACATAGAGCTAAGATCGCTATGTACGCAAGTTTCCTTCATTCGGAACGACTTAGTTACGTTCCTGTAAGTGAGATATACCGAAAATTTTCATAACACATCAAGGAAATAGAGGAATAACGCTTCTCGGCACATAGAGCTAAGATCGCTATTTACGCAAGTTTCCTTTGTTCGGAACGACTTAGTTACGTACCTGTAAGTGAGATATACCGAAAATTTTCATAAAACATCAAGGAAATTGAGGAACATCGCTTCTCGGCACACAGAGCTAAGATCGCTGTGTACGCAAGTTTCCTTTGTTCGGACCGACTAAGTTACGTGCCTGTAAGCGAGATTTGCCGAAAATTTTCATAACACATCAAGGAAATAGAAGAACAACGCTTCTCGGCACATAGAGCTAAGATCGCTATGTACGCAAGTTTCCTTCGTTCGGAACGACTTAGTTACGTTCCTGTAAGTGAGATATACCGAAAATTTTCATAACACATCAAGGAAATAGAGGAATAACGCTTCTCGGCACATAGAGCTAAGATCGCTATGTACGCAAGTCTCCTTTGTTCGGAACAACTTAGTTACGTACCTGTAAGTGAGATATACTGAAAGTTTTCATAACACATCAAGGAATTTGAGGAACAACGCTTCTCGCCACACAGAGCTAAGATCGCTGTGTACGCAAGTTTCCTTCGTTCGGACCGACTTAGTTACGTGCCTGTAAGCGAGATTTGCCGAAAATTTTCATAACACATCAAAGAAATTGAGGAACAACGCTTCTCGGCTTACAAAGCTAAGATCGCTATGTACGCAAGCTTCCTTCGTTCGGAACGACTTAGTTACGTATCTGTAAGTGAGATATACCGAAAGTTTTCATAACACATCAAGGAAATGGAGGAACAACCCTTCTCGACTCAAAGAGATAAGATCGCTATGTACGCAAGTTTCCTTCGTTCGGAACGACATAGTTACGTGCCTGTAAGCGAGATTTGCCGAAAATTTTCGTAACACATCAAGGAAATTGAGGAACAACGCTTCTCGACTCACAGAGATAAGATCGCTATGTAGGCAAATTTCCTTCGTTCGGAACGACTTAGTTACGTGCCTGTAAGCGAGATTTGCCGAAAATTTTCGTAACACATCAAGGAAATAGAGGAACAACGCTTCTCGGCACACAGAGCTAGGATCGCTATGTACGCAAGTTTCCTTCGTTCGGAACGACTTAGTTACGTACCTGTAAGTGAGATATACCGAAAGTTTTCATAACACAACAAGGAAATTAAGGAACAACGCTTCTCGGCTTACAAAGCAAAGACGGAAGTGTACGCAAGTTTCCTTCGTTCGGAACGACTTAGTTACGTGCCTGGAAGCGAGATTTGCCGAAAATTTTCATAACACATCAAGGAAATTGAGGAACATCGCTTCTCGGCACACAGAGCTAAGATCGCTATGTACGCAAGTTTCCTTCGTTCGGAACGACTTAGTTACGTGCCTGTAAGCGAGATTTGCCGATAATTTTCGTAACACATCAAGAAAATAGAGGAACAACGCTTCTCGGCACACAGAGCTAGGATCGCTATGTACGCAAGTTTCCTTCGTTCGGAACGACTTAGTTACGTACCTGTAAGTGAGATATACCGAAAGTTTTCATAACACATCAAGGAAATTAAGGAACAACGTTTCTCGGCTTACAAAGCTAAGATGGAAGTGTACGCAAGTTTCCTTCGTTCGGAACGACTTAGTTACGTGCCTGTAAGCGAGATTTGCCGAAAATTTTCATAACACATCAAGGAAATTGAGGAACATCGCTTCTCGGCACACAGAGCTAAGATCGCTATGTACGCAAGTTTCCTTCGTTCGAAACGACTTAGTTACGTGCCTGTAAGCGAGATTTGCCGAAACTTTTCATAACACATCAAGGAAATTGAGGTACAACGCTTCTCGGCACACAGAGCTAAGTTCGCTATGTACGCAAGTTTCCTTCGTTCGGAACGACTTAGTTACGTACCTGTAAGTGAGATATACCGAAAGTTTTCATAACACATAAAGGAAATTGAGGAACAACTCTTCTCGGCACACAGAGCTAATATCGCTATGTACGCAAGTTTCCTTCGTTCGGAACGACTTAGTTACGTACCTGTAAATGAGATTGTCACATCCTGTGAAAAATTTTCGATTTTATTCCTAAAGGTAATCTAATACTTTATTATTATTGCCAAAGCAAAGGTGTTAGTTATTCAGTTATTCAATAGAAGTAGAGACGTTAATTATCTCGATCTAATTCTAGCCTATAAAAGGTTATTTAATCTGTAATAGCAAATAATTCATTATCATTAGCAATAAGGGATGTTGAAACTTTACGATCTTACATAAATATATATATATATCGCATGAAATACTAGAATTCTTAATTAAATCTAATTTCAGTTAAATGCTTGAGAAACTCCTAAAATAATTAGGGAGTTTCAACATCCTATGATATAGCCTTAAGATTCAGCAAGATGGCCGCCGTGCAAAAGAGCCATCTAGTTCCTAAGTAACCTAATTAAAAACACCGCATCCATCTTGCATATATAATTTACTAACTATCTTGCTTGCATATATTCCATCCTCTTACAATCCCCTATCGCTCATGACAAAATGGCGTAACCAATCAAATGAGCCTATTTCTAAATAATTAATATAATAATTATTGTAATAATAACCCTTCTATACTAATATAATAATTAATGTAATAATAACCCTTCTATACTAGCCCACTATTTTCTACCACTATTCTCCTCGCTTAAAAAACCTCCACATGCTTTATTATAATGAATAATCAATATTTTAACCAATAATGAAACATTACATTTATATCGTGCGGATACACTGCAAAATCAAAAGGGATGTCACAGAACCTTCAAATTAAGCATATACCATACTAATTTAAATATTCCAACCCTATCATAAATTCACCAAGGGTAAGGATCTCAATAACTAAAAAATTATTATTCCAATAAAGTTCAAACTCAATGAAGACATTTATTATAGCCCCTATTATATGTCTATAAAATTTCAAAGTTCTACGACTAAAAATAGAAAAACCACAAATTAGTACATATTCAAATTTTGAATTTAGAAAAACGAGAGTTATTTCATATAATCCCCTCTTTTAGTCAAGTCAAACGATATCAGTCTCATATCGCTACGACGAAGCAGTAAAAACAAAATGGCGGACATGTCTAAAGTTTCTTTTTGCTCTAATTTGCGCATGCGTGTTCCGATCAACCTGTAACTTAGAAGTAATGATCTATGAACTAGCCCGCATCGATTGAGCCTACTCTCATCCTCCTACAACCTTCCAGTAAAAACAAAATGGCGTCAATTTTCGAATTGCTCCGATTCGTCTGAAACTTTGTGTGGACCTTATTTTTTATGTTTTAAGACCATCTAAGGTAGTTTCGACTCGAAAAGCTCAAGTATATGAAAAAACAAAATGGCGGCCAAAAACCTTATTTTTGTCCGAAACGCGTAGCGCCAAAGTTTCGTCAAGATCGGAGATGATAACCTATTTTTATATATATCTAGGAAACTAATAATGATTTAAAATCTTGACATAACCTAAAATATTCTCAATGCAATAATGAACTTGTTAATGATGAATCATTAACAATTTCACTAACGGTTATTCATTTATGCACACATGAATATACACCTATATCCATTTTTATATTATTGATCAAAAGTATATTATATAAATAATTATTTAATCTTTTAAATAATTATTTTGCCCTTTATTGTTGCAATGAGAAATATTACCAGTCAAGGTGTCTCTATTATTATTATAAATGAATTTTATTATATCCAAGAAGGAACTAGAAATATTCGACACCATATATATATATGTATACGAACAATTAATACACAACTCTCATTTATTTAATTGTTACTGCAATCATAAGGAAGGCCAATCTATAATTATTTTACACTCTATATAAAAAAAATCTATCTTATTTATTTGCCACCTTGTATCTATTACATAGCATTATTATAATAATGCCTTATAACAGTTTTATTTTTTATTAATATTTTAGTCCCACCCTATATATATATATATTGGTCAACTTACAGTTGCATAATAATTTCACACATTGTATAAGGTACAAAATTTTATTAATTATTAGATCTCTCCTATACTGTAAGAACTCAACATAATTTATAAGCCACCCCTTATAAGTTTTCAAGAATAAATATAATTGCAATAACAAAAGAATATAAAAATCAAATAATTATTTAACTATAATAATTTTAACGTATAATATATAAAAAACTGAATAAAGACATATATATGCATCCTTAATAAATTCAATCGTTCTATTGTTATTGCAAAAGAAATATAAAAATTATAAATCCGTTTGGTATTTCACGCACGGTATAAGCTCTAATATAAAATTATTCATGCATAATTGTAATTATAATTGGCAAAAGAACCAAATATTAAAGTTAAAATTAATGCCCAATAATTTTCACATATTGTACGGAAAATGCAGAATCGATACATATATATATATATATATATATATATATATATATATATATATATATATATATATTCAATAACTTTAACGGTTCTCTTGTTATTGTAAAAAGAATCGAGCGTTATAAAAGAAATTCTGGAATAATAGTATGCTCAAACCGATCGATAAATTCTACGAATTTCAATAAATTGCAATAACAAAAGAATATGAAAATCAAATAATTATTTAACTATAATAATTTTAACGTATAATATAAAAAAAACTGTATAAGGACAAATATAATAGAAAAGAGCATTTAGAGCCAAGCGCGGTAAATGGTGCGCAAACTGTTTATTATTAGTGATAAGTTAATACTAATATAAATTTCGAACGTTTCGATCCTTTATTTGGGTCATCTTCAGCGCAAATTAGATTAACAAACATAAATTTAACGTCGCATGGTTATAAAATTCGTCATACAAAGTCATACATGTATTAAAATTAAAAATAAAAATTAAAGATAAAAAAAGAGAACCGGAGGTCTCTCACATCTTCATGAACGTTGGTAATTCTTTCATGTCGTTGTGAAGGTAACTAACTTAGCGGTTGTTATGCCAAAAATCAGAGTCCGATTTATAAAACTCATATCTATACGTAATGTACCTGTGAATCGAATAAGAAAGAAAGAAACAGATGTGAGAGAATCGCGCAAAATTACAAACTAGAAAACAATGATGCAACTTACAACTATAAACGGCGTTCCACATGTTGTGCAAATATATAAAATAGAAGTAATTAAAACTATTGTGTAAATGTAGGAGACCGACTCACTAGCTATTGAAATGAGTAATGACATCGATCATGAAAAATAAGGTGAAGAGAAGAATAAATAACATATGGCGTGACAATAATAAAGATCAAAAAATAAAAATATGATAAGAAAAACTAGGAAAACATCAGAGTGTAAACTGGTAAACAAAAATTAAAAATAAACATAAGAGATAAGTCAAATCTATAAGAATAATAAATTAATAAAAATTAAAATTAATAAAGTATAATAAATAGATAAAAAATTAATAAATAATAATAAATTAACAAAAATAAACATATCTATAAAATAAGACATTATGTTGAACATAAAAATTAAATTTTTGAAAGCTTATCAAGCACAGAAAAATATATATCGGGGAGAGATACCGTGTCCGTCTGCAAATTCAAACCGTTCTTCTGCCTTTTTATGTATAGAATTTCAGAAATCAATCGCCTACGTAATTGAGGTTCATTATCTAAAATTTTAACCCCATCCCAATCAAAATTATGGTTGAAATTTATTCTGTGATCAGTAATTACCGAGTGATTGCTTGTATTTCTCCTGATGTGATTCTTGTGCTCCAAAATACGCGTATTTAATTGTCGTTTAGTCTGACCTACATAAGAGGCATCACAATCATTGCAGTCAATTTTATATACGACATTTTGACGAGCTGTCAGGGGGCAGGGGTCTTTGTGTACTTTTATAAAGGAGTTCAACTTATTAAGACTCTGGTAAGACAACCTGACGTTTAAATCCTTAGTAATTCTTTTGAATTGTTCGGATATCGCAGGAACATAAGGAATCGTGAAATAAGAAACAGTTTCTCCCTCCCGTGTCGAATCCAACGAATTATCACTAATCCTGTGAATCAGAGTTTTTAGGCGTTCATGTAAAACGCGGAAAACAAAATTCAGGGGATAACCATTGTCTAACAATATTTCAATAATCAGTTTAAAATTATTCTGATGAAAGCTCGGATGTGATAACAAGAAAACCCTGTCAATCAAACCAATTATGATGCCCCTTTTTGGCAAAGGGGGTGGTTAGAAAGGAAATGTAAATATCTTCCGGAAAACGTGGGTTTGCGATACCAATCAAAAATCAAGCGGCTCCCCTTCACGATCATAGTAATGTCCAAAAAATTCAATTTATTCTCCTCTCCGTTCTCAACTGTGAACTGTAATCTTGGGTGGAAAGAGTTAAAGGTATGTAGCGTGTGGTTAACATAGGAAGCGGGAACCGCCAGAGAAATATCATCGATATATCTAAAGTAAAACGGAGGAGTGAACTTAAGAGATTCAAGGGCCCGTGTTTCTAGGTCCTGTAACACGATATCTGCAATGATAGGAGAAAGAGGAGAACCCATAGGAGTACCAAAAGTCTGCTTATAAAACACTCCATTAAACGTAAGAAAGGTAGAGTCTAAAATAAATCTGATTGCAATGAGAAATTCGGATTTCGGTATATTACAATTTCCGGAAATATGTTCCCATCTGATTGAAACACTGTGGATTGCCATTTCGATTGGAACGTTATTAAACAATGAGACGACATCCAATGAAATTAATTGAAAATTGTTGTCGATGCTAATATCAGAAAGTTTTTTAACCAGGTCAAAACTATTAGTGACGTGGCTGTGGGCGGTGGGAAAATTTTGGAACATAATGCGATGAAAAAAGGAGGCTAAATTGTATAACGGACTATTAACAGATGAAACAATTAGTCGGAAAGGGCAACCAGGCTTATGGACCTTAGGAAGTCCGTATGCTTTAGGCAAAATGCCGTCGCTACAATATAGTGATCTGTATGTCGAGGGCGAAATAAATTCACGATCTCTCCATCTTGAAAGTAAGTCACGTAAGCGTGTGGTGAGATTTTTTGTTGGATCTTTTTTAATTATATTGTAGGTGTTGGTATCCTTAAGTAACTCCTCAATCTTATCGAGATAATCTTGTTTATCAAGTACAACCGTAATATTTCCCTTATCCGCACGTGTTACAATTAAGTTGTCGTGTTGTTTAAAAAATAGTTTGCACGTAGAAACTAGTTGTTTGACATATATATGCAACCTTAATAAATTCAATCGTTCTATTGTTATTGCAAAAGAAATATAAAAATTATAAATCCGTTTGGTATTTCACGCATGGTATAAGCTCTAATATAAAATTATTCATGCATCATTGTAATTATAATAGCAAAAGAACCAAATATTAAAGTTAAAATTAATGCCCAATAATTTTCACATATAGTACGGAAAATGCTGAATCGATACATATATATATATATTTTCAATAACTTTAACGGTTCTCTTGTTATTGTAAAAAGTATCGAGCGTTACAAAAGAAATTCTGGAATAACAGTATGCTCAAACCGATCGATAAATTCTACGAATTACAATATGAAAAAGCGTATGCAAAAGTCCGCGATGAACACGAATGTAATTGTAATAGCAAATGAGCCCAATACTTAAGTAATTTCTGCTTTCTGATAATTTTCATTAAAAGAGTATAAAATTCTGCATAAGAATATGCAAAGAGAATTATGAAATTATTAACGAATCTCTTGCTATTACAAAAAGAATATGGAAGTTATAAAAGAATTATTATAAAAGAAATTATAATGCTCGAGGCGATCGATAATTTCTAAGAAATTATCTCTGTTGGACGTTCAAGGCTAAGCGTCTAAGGCGGCATTCGTTCGAAGCCTGCGTGCAGTACCAAGAATTGCACGAAGGCCAAGGCATCTCTTTGTCGCCGCTTCATGGAACTACGCATTTCCACACCCCTCGGCCTACACTCTAACAGTATATAAGGAGCGACCGCATGCCAATCGGCGAATTCGCCCACCGTTCTTCAACCAGTAAGGAGCTTTCGACCGGAGAGCATTCACCATCCAGCGTCTGCCTGGCATTCTGTCGACGTTTCAAGATGTTTAAGTATATCACTTTAACCATTGTAATTTATCAAAGTTTTTTTCGAATAAATACTTTAAAATATTCGGGACTTCAAATTATTCTGGACCAGCATTCTTCGAGATAAGAAGTTCAACTCCTCGTAGAAAATACACGTAAGTTCGAAATATTTAACTTTAACTTCTTAATATACAGCGTTTTGCCATATTTAATCTAACTTCTTTTCCGTCTTTAAATCTTAACTATTAAAGTGAGTATAATAATTCTGCATCTGAATTATTTGGAGATAGGAACTATTTCACCGAATCTTATGATACTTATTTATTATTAACAATTCCTCAAGAAATTGTCGAGAGTGAATTTTAACTCTTAGAATTTTATTCTTTCAATATCCTCGATTACCTACTCTTTCTTTTTCTATTTCATTTTCTTTTAATCGTGCAAATTAAATTATATAAAATCAATAGTCTGTATAGAAATATCCTGTCATAAGGTATCTGTGCGTAATTCCTGTGTGCCGCTATTCCACCTAAGCGAAATAGGTGTCGAAGGCAGAGTAATTCCTGCAGCGTGCCACTCCACCGTAAGGTGTCGATACAGGGAACACTGCTTAACAGAGTTTTACGCATTCCGCAATTAAAACGTTGATACAGAATATTTCGCCACACCAAATGACAGTGATCTTATAAATTTAGTAAAACATATTCGCAATTTCTCCTTTTATCCTGTCACAAGGTATCTGTGTGTGACTCCTGTGAGCCGCTATTCCACCTAAGCGAAATAGGTGTCGAAGGCAGAGTAACTCCTGCAGCGTGCCACTCCACCTTAAGGTGTCGATACAGGGAACACTGCTTAACAGAGTTTCACACATTCCGCTAGTATAGCGTCGATACAGAATATTTCGCTACACCAAGTTACAGTGAATTTTGTAATTCAGTCAAACACATTCTCGTATTCATATCCGATCCTGAGTTCTTTAATTATAATTTGACTCTTGTGAATAAAGCAAGAATTAAAAGACTCTATCATAAAGACCCTCTGTACGCTATACATTATTATACGCTGAGCGTCAGTGTGGATACCGTGGGTCCTCGGTCTCCTCGGTGCTGAGCGACGCTGTAATCCGGCATCCCGTATATTATGTTGGAGTTCTGTTGTACTGCCTCTCACCTGAGCAGTAATAAGGTGACAATTGCAGAGTAAGCTCCTGCAGCCGACGATTCCACCCAACGGGTGTCGATAATAGAACTTCCACTGCCTAACAGTGCTTGCGTATTCCACTAAATTGGTGTCGATACAGAGATTTACTGCCTTCCGAATGATAGTAGTCTTCTGGAATATTACTTGAGAATTTTATAATCTAAATCGAGTTCTTATAATTTATCCAGCATAATTTCATTCCTCTTTATTACAACCTCAACAATCTTATATACTATTCATTTTAAGTTAGATCAATTCCTTTTTCTCTATAGCAATATTACAATAGCTTTTCAGACAATACACAGAACTTGGTGAATTAATCTACTCTTTGATGACATATTTTTATAAGGTATATTTTCTACAAGAAAAACCCATCTCATATATTTTATATTTTGTATAATTCTGTTTATTGAATAAATAATATATTAGGTGTACAAATAAATTTCCGCCGTTTGACAAAAGTTGGCGCCACCATTAAGTTATGGTTAAAATTGTCAGATGTAAAACGTCCTTATCGTAAAATTGGACATCAGTCAATAACATAACCTAAAAATATTAGTGATTTTTTATCAGTATAATATATTCTTTTGTGTGCGAAAATGTCGAGTTTTGGGCCGAATAAGCGTCATTTGCGGGAACTTTTGATTTACTTCTTCAATTTGAAAGAAACGGAAGCTGAGGCGTATCGATTGCTTGTAGAAGCATATGGTGAGGCTGCCTTAAGTGAGAGAAGTTGTCGTGAGCGGTTTCAAAAGTTTAAGAACGATGAATTTGACATCGAAGACAAAGAACGTAGCGGAAGGCCGAAAGTGTATGAAGACGCGGAATTGGAAGCATTATTGGATCAAGATTCGTGCCAAACGCAAGAAGAACTTGCACTTACATTGGGAGTGACTCAACAAGCAATTTCACATCGGTTGAAATCATTGGGATTGATACAAAAACAAGGAAATTGGGTTCCATATGAACTGACACCGAGAAACGTTGAACGCCGATTGTTCACATGTGAAATGCTGCTTGCCAGGCATAAACGAAAGGGTATTCTGCACCGTATAGTCACTGGTGATGAAAAATGGATCCACTATGATAATCCAAAAAGGAAGAAATCATGGGGACCACCTGGCCATGCTTCAACATCTACAGCTAAGCCAAATATTCATGGAAAAAAACTCTTGTTATGCATTTGGTGGGATCAGCTTGGTGTCGTGTATTATGAGTTGCTCAAACCGAACGAAACCATTACTAGGGCTGTCTACCGAACACAATTGATGAGATTGAGTCGAGCACTCAAGGAAAAGCGCGCCCACTACTCCAGACTCTAGACACGACAAAGTTATTCTTCTGCATGATAATGCTCGACCATATGTTGCGGCGCCGGTCAAAACCTATTTGGAAACACTCAATTGGGAAGTTTTATCTCATCCGCCGTATTCACCAGACATTGCTCCTTCTGATTTCCACATGTTTAGATCGATGGCGCATGGCCTGTTTGAGCAACACTTCACATCATATGAAGATACCAAAAATTGGGTCGATTCGTTGATAGCCTCAAAAGATGAAGCATTCTTCCGACGCGGCATCCGTATGCTGCCAGAAAGATGGGAAAAAGTAGTGGCAAGCGATGGACAATACTTCAAATAAAACATTAGGTTCCGTTCATTCACAATAAATGCCCAATTTTGATAAAAAACGGCGGAAACTTATTTGTACAACTAATAAAATACATATATATTCTGAATAAATCAATCATTTGTATACCCCTTTCCGTTCACTCTTCCTCTCTATGAAATTGATAAGGTTCCAGCTCTCGGCATCCCTGGGTATAGCCGGTGTAAACAGGTTGCCCATAAAAGAAATAGAAAGCACCTTTCTCTTGTTCTCCGAGGTAGAACTCGAGAAGGAAGGTCACTGGATGTAGCAATTTTGGCGATGAGATTTAAACTATCGTAATACCGAGATTGCAAAACCCAGATTGTGACAAGATATACCGAAAGTTTTCATAACACATCAAGGAAGTTGAGGAACAACGCTTCTCGGCACACAGAGCTAAGATCGCTATGTACGCAAGTTTCCTTCGTTCGGAACGACTTAGTTACGTGCCTGTAAGCGAGATTTGACGATAATTTTCATAACACATCAAGGAAATTGAGGAACAACGCTTCTCGGCACACAGAGCTAAGATCGCTATGTACGCAAGTTTCCTTCGTTCGGAACGACTTAGTTACGTGCCTGTAAGCGAGATTTGCCGAAAATTTTCATAACACATCAAGGAAATTGAGGAACAACGCTTCTCGGCACACAGAGCTAAGATCGCTATGTACGCAAGTTTCCTTCGTTCGGAACGACTTAGTTACGTACCTGTAAGTGAGATATACCGAAAGTTTTCATAACACATCAAGGAAATTGAGGAACAACGCTTCTCGGCACACAGAGCTAAGATCGCTATGTACGCAAGTTTCCTTCGTTCGGAACGACTTAGTTACGTGCCTGTAAGCGAGATTTGCCGAAAATTTTCATAACACATCAAGGAAATTGAGGAACAACGCTTCTCGGCACACAGAGCTAAGATCGCTATGTACGCAAGTTTCCTTCGTTCGGAACGACTTAGTTACGTGCCTGTAAGCGAGATTTGCCGAAATTTTCATAACACATCAAGGAAATTGAGGAACAACGCTTCTCGGCTCACAGAGCTAAGATCGCTATGTACGCAAGTTTCCTTCGTTCGGAACGACTTAGTTACGTGCCTGTAAGCGAGATTTGCCGAAAATTTTCATAACACATCAAGGAAATTGAGGAACAACGCTTCTCGGCACACAGAGCTAAGATCGCTATGTACGCAAGTTTCCTTCGTTCGGAACGACTTAGTTACGTGCCTGTAAGCAGATTTGCCGAAAATTTTCATAACACATCAAGGAAATTGAGGAACAACGCTTCTCGGCACACAGAGCTAAGATCGCTATGTACGCAAGTTTCCTTCGTTCGGAACGACTTAGTTACGTGCCTGTAAGCGAGATTTGCCGAAAATTTTCATAACACATCAAGGAAATTGAGGAACAACGCTTCTCGGCACACAGAGCTAAGATCGCTATGTACGCAAGTTTCCTTCGTTCGGAACGACTTAGTTACGTACCTGTAAGTGAGATATACCGAAAGTTTTCATAACACATCAAGGAAATTGAGGAACAACGCTTCTCGGCACACAGAGCTAAGATCGCTATGTACGCAAGTTTCCTTCGTTCGGAACGACTTAGTTACGTACCTGTAAGTGAGATATACCGAAAGTTTTCATAACACATCAAGGAAATTGAGGAACAACGCTTCTCGGCTTACAAAGCTAAGATGGAATGTACGCAAGTTTCCTTCGTTCGGAACGACTTAGTTACGTGCCTGTAAGCGAGATTTGCCGAAAATTTTCATAACACATCAAGGAAATTGAGGAACAACGCTTCTCGGCACACAGAGCTAAGATCGCTATGTACGCAAGTTTCCTTCGTTCGGAACGACTTAGTTACGTGCCTGTAAGTGAGATTTACCGAAAATTTTCATAACACATCAAGGAAATTGAGGAACAACGCTTCTCGGCACACAGAGCTAAGATCGCTATGTACGCAAGTTTCCTTCGTTCGGAACGACTTAGTTACGTGCCTGTAAGCGAGATTTGCCGAAAATTTTCATAACACATCAAGGAAATTGAGGAACAACGCTTCTCGGCACACAGAGCTAAGATCGCTATGTACGCAAGTTTCCTTCGTTCGGAACGACTTAGTTACGTGCCTGTAAGTGAGATATACCGAAAGTTTTCATAACACATCAAGGAAATTGAGGAACAACGCTTCTCGGCACACAGAGCTAAGATCGCTATGTACGCAAGTTTCCTTCGTTCGGAACGACTTAGTTACGTGCCTGTAAGCGAGATTTGCCGAAAATTTTCATAACACATCAAGGAAATTGAGGAACAACGCTTCTCGGCACACAGAGCTAAGATCGCTATGTACGCAAGTTTCCTTCGTTCGGAACGACTTAGTTACGTACCTGTAAGTGAGATATACCGAAAGTTTTCATAACACATCAAGGAAATTGAGGAACAACGCTTCTCGGCACACAGAGCTAAGATCGCTATGTACGCAAGTTTCCTTCGTTCGGAACGACTTAGTTACGTGCCTGTAAGCGAGATTTGCCGAAAATTTTCATAACACATCAAGGAAATTGAGGAACAACGCTTCTCGGCTCACAGAGCTAAGATCGCTATGTACGCAAGTTTCCTTCGTTCGGAACGACTTAGTTACGTGCCTGTAAGCGAGATTTGCCGAAAATTTTCATAACACATCAAGGAAATTGAGGAACAACGCTTCTCGGCACACAGAGCTAAGATCGCTATGTACGCAAGTTTCCTTCGTTCGGAACGACTTAGTTACGTACCTGTAAGTGAGATATACCGAAAGTTTTCATAACACATCAAGGAAATTGAGGAACAACGCTTCTCGGCTCACAGAGCTAAGATCGCTATGTACGCAAGTTTCCTTCGTTCGGAACGACTTAGTTACGTGCCTGTAAGCGAGATTTGCCGAAAATTTTCATAACACATCAAGGAAATTGAGGAACAACGCTTCTCGGCACACAGAGCTAAGATCGCTATGTACGCAAGTTTCCTTCGTTCGGAACGACTTAGTTACGTGCCTGTAAGCGAGATTTGCCGAAAATTTTCATAACACATCAAGGAAATTGAGGAACAACGCTTCTCGGCACACAGAGCTAAGATCGCTATGTACGCAAGTTTCCTTCGTTCGGAACGACTTAGTTACGTGCCTGTAAGCGAGATTTGCCGAAAATTTTCATAACACATCAAGGAAATTGAGGAACAACGCTTCTCGGCACACAGAGCTAAGATCGCTATGTACGCAAGTTTCCTTCGTTCGGAACGACTTAGTTACGTGCCTGTAAGCGAGATTTGCCGAAAATTTTCATAACACATCAAGGAAATTGAGGAACAACGCTTCTCGGCACACAGAGCTAAGATCGCTATGTACGCAAGTTTCCTTCGTTCGGAACGACTTAGTTACGTGCCTGTAAGCGAGATTTGCCGAAAATTTTCATAACACATCAAGGAAATTGAGGAACAACGCTTCTCGGCTCACAGAGCTAAGATCGCTATGTACGCAAGTTTCCTTCGTTCGGAACGACTTAGTTACGTACCTGTAAGTGAGATATACCGAAAGTTTTCATAACACATCAAGGAAATTGAGGAACAACGCTTCTCGGCACACAGAGCTAAGATCGCTATGTACGCAAGTTTCCTTCGTTCGGAACGACTTAGTTACGTGCCTGTAAGTGAGATTTGCCGAAAATTTTCATAACACATCAAGGAAATTGAGGAACAACGCTTCTCGGCACACAGAGCTAAGATCGCTATGTACGCAAGTTTCCTTCGTTCGGAACGACTTAGTTACGTGCCTGTAAGCGAGATTTGCCGAAAATTTTCATAACACATCAAGGAAATTGAGGAACAACGCTTCTCGGCACACAGAGCTAAGATCGCTATGTACGCAAGTTTCCTTCGTTCGGAACGACTTAGTTACGTGCCTGTAAGTGAGATATGCCAAAATTTTCATAACACATCAAGGAAATTGAGGAACAACGCTTCTCGGCACACAGAGCTAAGATCGCTATGTACGCAAGTTTCCTTCGTTCGGAACGACTTAGTTACGTGCCTGTAAGCGAGATTTGCCGAAAATTTTCATAACACATCAAGGAAATTGAGGAACAACGCTTCTCGGCACACAGAGCTAAGATCGCTATGTACGCAAGTTTCCTTCGTTCGGAACGACTTAGTTACGTACCTGTAAGTGAGATATACCGAAAGTTTTCATAACACATCAAGGAAATTGAGGAACAACGCTTCTCGGCACACAGAGCTAAGATCGCTATGTACGCAAGTTTCCTTCGTTCGGAACGACTTAGTTACGTGCCTGTAAGCGAGATTTGCCGAAAATTTTCATAACACATCAAGGAAATTGAGGAACAACGCTTCTCGGCACACAGAGCTAAGATCGCTATGTACGCAAGTTTCCTTCGTTCGGAACGACTTAGTTACGTACCTGTAAGTGAGATATACCGAAAGTTTTCATAACACATCAAGGAAATTGAGGAACAACGCTTCTCGGCACACAGAGCTAAGATCGCTATGTACGCAAGTTTCCTTCGTTCGGAACGACTTAGTTACGTGCCTGTAAGCGAGATTTGCCGAAAATTTTCATAACACATCAAGGAAATTGAGGAACAACGCTTCTCGGCACACAGAGCTAAGATCGCTATGTACGCAAGTTTCCTTCGTTCGGAACGACTTAGTTACGTGCCTGTAAGCGAGATTTGCCGAAAATTTTCATAACACATCAAGGAAATTGAGGAACAACGCTTCTCGGCACACAGAGCTAAGATCGCTATGTACGCAAGTTTCCTTCGTTCGGAACGACTTAGTTACGTGCCTGTAAGTGAGATTTGCCGAAAATTTTCATAACACATCAAGGAAATTGAGGAACAACGCTTCTCGGCACACAGAGCTAAGATCGCTATGTACGCAAGTTTCCTTCGTTCGGAACGACTTAGTTACGTGCCTGTAAGCGAGATTTGCCGAAAATTTTCATAACACATCAAGGAAATTGAGGAACAACGCTTCTCGGCACACAGAGCTAAGATCGCTATGTACGCAAGTTTCCTTCGTTCGGAACGACTTAGTTACGTGCCTGTAAGTGAGATTTACCGAAAGTTTTCATAACACATCAAGGAAATTGAGGAACAACGCTTCTCGGCACACAGAGCTAAGATCGCTATGTACGCAAGTTTCCTTCGTTCGGAACGACTTAGTTACGTGCCTGTAAGCGAGATTTGCCGAAAATTTTCATAACACATCAAGGAAATTGAGGAACAACGCTTCTCGGCACACAGAGCTAAGATCGCTATGTACGCAAGTTTCCTTCGTTCGGAACGACTTAGTTACGTGCCTGTAAGCGAGATTTGCCGAAAATTTTCATAACACATCAAGGAAATTGAGGAACAACGCTTCTCGGCTCACAGAGCTAAGATCGCTATGTACGCAAGTTTCCTTCGTTCGGAACGACTTAGTTACGTGCCTGTAAGCGAGATTTGCCGAAAATTTTCATAACACATCAAGGAAATTGAGGAACAACGCTTCTCGGCTCACAGAGCTAAGATCGCTATGTACGCAAGTTTCCTTCGTTCGGAACGACTTAGTTACGTGCCTGTAAGTGAGATTTGCCGAAAATTTTCATAACACATCAAGGAAATTGAGGAACAACGCTTCTCGGCACACAGAGCTAAGATCGCTATGTACGCAAGTTTCCTTCGTTCGGAACGACTTAGTTACGTGCCTGTAAGCGAGATTTGCCGAAAATTTTCATAACACATCAAGGAAATTGAGGAACAACGCTTCTCGGCACACAGAGCTAAGATCGCTATGTACGCAAGTTTCCTTCGTTCGGAACGACTTAGTTACGTACCTGTAAGTGAGATTTGCCGAAAGTTTTCATAACACATCAAGGAAATTGAGGAACAACGCTTCTCGGCACACAGAGCTAAGATCGCTATGTACGCAAGTTTCCTTCGTTCGGAACGACTTAGTTACGTGCCTGTAAGCGAGATTTGCCGAAAATTTTCATAACACATCAAGGAAATTGAGGAACAACGCTTCTCGGCACACAGAGCTAAGATCGCTATGTACGCAAGTTTCCTTCGTTCGGAACGACTTAGTTACGTGCCTGTAAGCGAGATTTGCCGAAAATTTTCATAACACATCAAGGAAATTGAGGAACAACGCTTCTCGGCACACAGAGCTAAGATCGCTATGTACGCAAGTTTCCTTCGTTCGGAACGACTTAGTTACGTGCCTGTAAGCGAGATTTGCCGAAAATTTTCATAACACATCAAGGAAATTGAGGAACAACGCTTCTCGGCACACAGAGCTAAGATCGCTATGTACGCAAGTTTCCTTCGTTCGGAACGACTTAGTTACGTGCCTGTAAGCGAGATTTGCCGAAAATTTTCATAACACATCAAGGAAATTGAGGAACAACGCTTCTCGGCACACAGAGCTAAGATCGCTATGTACGCAAGTTTCCTTCGTTCGGAACGACTTAGTTACGTGCCTGTAAGTGAGATTTGCCGAAAATTTTCATAACACATCAAGGAAATTGAGGAACAACGCTTCTCGGCACACAGAGCTAAGATCGCTATGTACGCAAGTTTCCTTCGTTCGGAACGACTTAGTTACGTGCCTGTAAGTGAGATTTGCCGAAAATTTTCATAACACATCAAGGAAATTGAGGAACAACGCTTCTCGGCACACAGAGCTAAGATCGCTATGTACGCAAGTTTCCTTCGTTCGGAACGACTTAGTTACGTGCCTGTAAGCGAGATTTGCCGAAAATTTTCATAACACATCAAGGAAATTGAGGAACAACGCTTCTCGGCACACAGAGCTAAGATCGCTATGTACGCAAGTTTCCTTCGTTCGGAACGACTTAGTTACGTGCCTGTAAGTGAGATTTGCCGAAAATTTTCATAACACATCAAGGAAATTGAGGAACAACGCTTCTCGGCACACAGAGCTAAGATCGCTATGTACGCAAGTTTCCTTCGTTCGGAACGACTTAGTTACGTGCCTGTAAGCGAGATTTGCCGAAAATTTTCATAACACATCAAGGAAATTGAGGAACAACGCTTCTCGGCACACAGAGCTAAGATCGCTATGTACGCAAGTTTCCTTCGTTCGGAACGACTTAGTTACGTACCTGTAAGTGAGATATGCCGAAAATTTTCATAACACATCAAGGAAATTGAGGAACAACGCTTCTCGGCACACAGAGCTAAGATCGCTATGTACGCAAGTTTCCTTCGTTCGGAACGACTTAGTTACGTGCCTGTAAGCGAGATTTGCCGAAAATTTTCATAACACATCAAGGAAATTGAGGAACAACGCTTCTCGGCACACAGAGCTAAGATCGCTATGTACGCAAGTTTCCTTCGTTCGGAACGACTTAGTTACGTGCCTGTAAGCGAGATTTGCCGAAAATTTTCATAACACATCAAGGAAATTGAGGAACAACGCTTCTCGGCACACAGAGCTAAGATCGCTATGTACGCAAGTTTCCTTCGTTCGGAACGACTTAGTTACGTGCCTGTAAGCGAGATTTGCCGAAAATTTTCATAACACATCAAGGAAATTGAGGAACAACGCTTCTCGGCACACAGAGCTAAGATCGCTATGTACGCAAGTTTCCTTCGTTCGGAACGACTTAGTTACGTGCCTGTAAGCGAGATTTGCCGAAAATTTTCATAACACATCAAGGAAATTGAGGAACAACGCTTCTCGGCACACAGAGCTAAGATCGCTATGTACGCAAGTTTCCTTCGTTCGGAACGACTTAGTTACGTGCCTGTAAGCGAGATTTGCCGAAAATTTTCATAACACATCAAGGAAATTGAGGAACAACGCTTCTCGGCACACAGAGCTAAGATCGCTATGTACGCAAGTTTCCTTCGTTCGGAACGACTTAGTTACGTGCCTGTAAGTGAGATTTGCCGAAAATTTTCATAACACATCAAGGAAATTGAGGAACAACGCTTCTCGGCACACAGAGCTAAGATCGCTATGTACGCAAGTTTCCTTCGTTCGGAACGACTTAGTTACGTGCCTGTAAGTGAGATTTGCCGAAAATTTTCATAACACATCAAGGAAATTGAGGAACAACGCTTCTCGGCTCACAGAGCTAAGATCGCTATGTACGCAAGTTTCCTTCGTTCGGAACGACTTAGTTACGTGCCTGTAAGCGAGATTTGCCGAAAATTTTCATAACACATCAAGGAAATTGAGGAACAACGCTTCTCGGCACACAGAGCTAAGATCGCTATGTACGCAAGTTTCCTTCGTTCGGAACGACTTAGTTACGTGCCTGTAAGCGAGATTTGCCGAAAATTTTCATAACACATCAAGGAAATTGAGGAACAACGCTTCTCGGCACACAGAGCTAAGATCGCTATGTACGCAAGTTTCCTTCGTTCGGAACGACTTAGTTACGTGCCTGTAAGTGAGATTTGCCGAAAATTTTCATAACACATCAAGGAAATTGAGGAACAACGCTTCTCGGCACACAGAGCTAAGATCGCTATGTACGCAAGTTTCCTTCGTTCGGAACGACTTAGTTACGTGCCTGTAAGTGAGATTTGCCGAAAATTTTCATAACACATCAAGGAAATTGAGGAACAACGCTTCTCGGCACACAGAGCTAAGATCGCTATGTACGCAAGTTTCCTTCGTTCGGAACGACTTAGTTACGTGCCTGTAAGTGAGATTTGCCGAAAATTTTCATAACACATCAAGGAAATTGAGGAACAACGCTTCTCGGCACACAGAGCTAAGATCGCTATGTACGCAAGTTTCCTTCGTTCGGAACGACTTAGTTACGTGCCTGTAAGTGAGATTTGCCGAAAATTTTCATAACACATCAAGGAAATTGAGGAACAACGCTTCTCGGCACACAGAGCTAAGATCGCTATGTACGCAAGTTTCCTTCGTTCGGAACGACTTAGTTACGTGCCTGTAAGTGAGATTGCCGAAAATTTTCATAACACATCAAGGAAATTGAGGAACAACGCTTCTCGGCTCACAGAGCTAAGATCGCTATGTACGCAAGTTTCCTTCGTTCGGAACGACTTAGTTACGTGCCTGTAAGTGAGATTTGCCGAAAATTTTCATAACACATCAAGGAAATTGAGGAACAACGCTTCTCGGCACACAGAGCTAAGATCGCTATGTACGCAAGTTTCCTTCGTTCGGAACGACTTAGTTACGTGCCTGTAAGCGAGATTTGCCGAAAATTTTCATAACACATCAAGGAAATTGAGGAACAACGCTTCTCGGCTCACAGAGCTAAGATCGCTATGTACGCAAGTTTCCTTCGTTCGGAACGACTTAGTTACGTGCCTGTAAGCGAGATTTGCCGAAAATTTTCATAACACATCAAGGAAATTGAGGAACAACGCTTCTCGGCTCACAGAGCTAAGATCGCTATGTACGCAAGTTT
>JAXRKO010001050.1:0-22907 GCA_037039905.1 Formica aserva
TCGGAACGACTTAGTTACGTGCCTGTAAGCGAGATTTGCCGAAAATTTTCATAACACATCAAGGAAATTGAGGAACAACGCTTCTCGGCACACAGAGCTAAGATCGCTATGTACGCAAGTTTCCTTCGTTCGGAACGACTTAGTTACGTGCCTGTAAGCGAGATTTGCCGAAAATTTTCATAACACATCAAGGAAATTGAGGAACAACGCTTCTCGGCACACAGAGCTAAGATCGCTATGTACGCAAGTTTCCTTCGTTCGGAACGACTTAGTTACGTGCCTGTAAGCGAGATTTGCCGAAAATTTTCATAACACATCAAGGAAATTGAGGAACAACGCTTCTCGGCACACAGAGCTAAGATCGCTATGTACGCAAGTTTCCTTCGTTCGGAACGACTTAGTTACGTGCCTGTAAGCGAGATTTGCCGAAAATTTTCATAACACATCAAGGAAATTGAGGAACAACGCTTCTCGGCACACAGAGCTAAGATCGCTATGTACGCAAGTTTCCTTCGTTCGGAACGACTTAGTTACGTGCCTGTAAGCGAGATTTGCCGAAAATTTTCATAACACATCAAGGAAATTGAGGAACAACGCTTCTCGGCACACAGAGCTAAGATCGCTATGTACGCAAGTTTCCTTCGTTCGGAACGACTTAGTTACGTACCTGTAAGTGAGATTTGCCGAAAATTTTCATAACACATCAAGGAAATTGAGGAACAACGCTTCTCGGCACACAGAGCTAAGATCGCTATGTACGCAAGTTTCCTTCGTTCGGAACGACTTAGTTACGTGCCTGTAAGCGAGATTTGCCGAAAATTTTCATAACACATCAAGGAAATTGAGGAACAACGCTTCTCGGCACACAGAGCTAAGATCGCTATGTACGCAAGTTTCCTTCGTTCGGAACGACTTAGTTACGTGCCTGTAAGCGAGATTTGCCGAAAATTTTCATAACACATCAAGGAAATTGAGGAACAACGCTTCTCGGCACACAGAGCTAAGATCGCTATGTACGCAAGTTTCCTTCGTTCGGAACGACTTAGTTACGTGCCTGTAAGTGAGATTTGCCGAAAATTTTCATAACACATCAAGGAAATTGAGGAACAACGCTTCTCGGCACACAGAGCTAAGATCGCTATGTACGCAAGTTTCCTTCGTTCGGAACGACTTAGTTACGTGCCTGTAAGCGAGATTTGCCGAAAATTTTCATAACACATCAAGGAAATTGAGGAACAACGCTTCTCGGCACACAGAGCTAAGATCGCTATGTACGCAAGTTTCCTTCGTTCGGAACGACTTAGTTACGTGCCTGTAAGTGAGATATACCGAAAGTTTTCATAACACATCAAGGAAATTGAGGAACAACGCTTCTCGGCACACAGAGCTAAGATCGCTATGTACGCAAGTTTCCTTCGTTCGGAACGACTTAGTTACGTGCCTGTAAGCGAGATTTGCCGAAAATTTTCATAACACATCAAGGAAATTGAGGAACAACGCTTCTCGGCACACAGAGCTAAGATCGCTATGTACGCAAGTTTCCTTCGTTCGGAACGACTTAGTTACGTGCCTGTAAGTGAGATTTGCCGAAAATTTTCATAACACATCAAGGAAATTGAGGAACAACGCTTCTCGGCACACAGAGCTAAGATCGCTATGTACGCAAGTTTCCTTCGTTCGGAACGACTTAGTTACGTGCCTGTAAGCGAGATATGCCGAAAATTTTCATAACACATCAAGGAAATTGAGGAACAACGCTTCTCGGCACACAGAGCTAAGATCGCTATGTACGCAAGTTTCCTTCGTTCGGAACGACTTAGTTACGTGCCTGTAAGCGAGATTTGCCGAAAATTTTCATAACACATCAAGGAAATTGAGGAACAACGCTTCTCGGCACACAGAGCTAAGATCGCTATGTACGCAAGTTTCCTTCGTTCGGAACGACTTAGTTACGTGCCTGTAAGTGAGATTTGCCGAAAATTTTCATAACACATCAAGGAAATTGAGGAACAACGCTTCTCGGCACACAGAGCTAAGATCGCTATGTACGCAAGTTTCCTTCGTTCGGAACGACTTAGTTACGTGCCTGTAAGCGAGATTTGCCGAAAATTTTCATAACACATCAAGGAAATTGAGGAACAACGCTTCTCGGCACACAGAGCTAAGATCGCTATGTACGCAAGTTTCCTTCGTTCGGAACGACTTAGTTACGTACCTGTAAGTGAGATATACCGAAAGTTTTCATAACACATCAAGGAAATTGAGGAACAACGCTTCTCGGCACACAGAGCTAAGATCGCTATGTACGCAAGTTTCCTTCGTTCGGAACGACTTAGTTACGTACCTGTAAGTGAGATATACCGAAAGTTTTCATAACACATCAAGGAAATTGAGGAACAACGCTTCTCGGCACACAGAGCTAAGATCGCTATGTACGCAAGTTTCCTTCGTTCGGAACGACTTAGTTACGTGCCTGTAAGCGAGATTTGCCGAAAATTTTCATAACACATCAAGGAAATTGAGGAACAACGCTTCTCGGCACACAGAGCTAAGATCGCTATGTACGCAAGTTTCCTTCGTTCGGAACGACTTAGTTACGTACCTGTAAGTGAGATATACCGAAAGTTTTCATAACACATCAAGGAAATTGAGGAACAACGCTTCTCGGCACACAGAGCTAAGATCGCTATGTACGCAAGTTTCCTTCGTTCGGAACGACTTAGTTACGTGCCTGTAAGCGAGATTTGCCGAAAATTTTCATAACACATCAAGGAAATTGAGGAACAACGCTTCTCGGCACACAGAGCTAAGATCGCTATGTACGCAAGTTTCCTTCGTTCGGAACGACTTAGTTACGTGCCTGTAAGTGAGATTTGCCGAAAATTTTCATAACACATCAAGGAAATTGAGGAACAACGCTTCTCGGCACACAGAGCTAAGATCGCTATGTACGCAAGTTTCCTTCGTTCGGAACGACTTAGTTACGTGCCTGTAAGCGAGATTTGCCGAAAATTTTCATAACACATCAAGGAAATTGAGGAACAACGCTTCTCGGCACACAGAGCTAAGATCGCTATGTACGCAAGTTTCCTTCGTTCGGAACGACTTAGTTACGTGCCTGTAAGCGAGATTTGCCGAAAATTTTCATAACACATCAAGGAAATTGAGGAACAACGCTTCTCGGCACACAGAGCTAAGATCGCTATGTACGCAAGTTTCCTTCGTTCGGAACGACTTAGTTACGTACCTGTAAGTGAGATATACCGAAAGTTTTCATAACACATCAAGGAAATTGAGGAACAACGCTTCTCGGCACACAGAGCTAAGATCGCTATGTACGCAAGTTTCCTTCGTTCGGAACGACTTAGTTACGTGCCTGTAAGCGAGATTTGCCGAAAATTTTCATAACACATCAAGGAAATTGAGGAACAACGCTTCTCGGCACACAGAGCTAAGATCGCTATGTACGCAAGTTTCCTTCGTTCGGAACGACTTAGTTACGTACCTGTAAGTGAGATATACCGAAAGTTTTCATAACACATCAAGGAAATTGAGGAACAACGCTTCTCGGCACACAGAGCTAAGATCGCTATGTACGCAAGTTTCCTTCGTTCGGAACGACTTAGTTACGTGCCTGTAAGTGAGATATACCGAAAGTTTTCATAACACATCAAGGAAATTGAGGAACAACGCTTCTCGGCACACAGAGCTAAGATCGCTATGTACGCAAGTTTCCTTCGTTCGGAACGACTTAGTTACGTGCCTGTAAGTGAGATTTGCCGAAAATTTTCATAACACATCAAGGAAATTGAGGAACAACGCTTCTCGGCACACAGAGCTAAGATCGCTATGTACGCAAGTTTCCTTCGTTCGGAACGACTTAGTTACGTGCCTGTAAGTGAGATTTGCCGAAAATTTTCATAACACATCAAGGAAATTGAGGAACAACGCTTCTCGGCACACAGAGCTAAGATCGCTATGTACGCAAGTTTCCTTCGTTCGGAACGACTTAGTTACGTGCCTGTAAGTGAGATATGCCGAAAATTTTCATAACACATCAAGGAAATTGAGGAACAACGCTTCTCGGCACACAGAGCTAAGATCGCTATGTACGCAAGTTTCCTTCGTTCGGAACGACTTAGTTACGTGCCTGTAAGCGAGATTTGCCGAAAATTTTCATAACACATCAAGGAAATTGAGGAACAACGCTTCTCGGCACACAGAGCTAAGATCGCTATGTACGCAAGTTTCCTTCGTTCGGAACGACTTAGTTACGTGCCTGTAAGCGAGATTTGCCGAAAATTTTCATAACACATCAAGGAAATTGAGGAACAACGCTTCTCGGCACACAGAGCTAAGATCGCTATGTACGCAAGTTTCCTTCGTTCGGAACGACTTAGTTACGTGCCTGTAAGCGAGATTTGCCGAAAATTTTCATAACACATCAAGGAAATTGAGGAACAACGCTTCTCGGCACACAGAGCTAAGATCGCTATGTACGCAAGTTTCCTTCGTTCGGAACGACTTAGTTACGTGCCTGTAAGCGAGATTTGCCGAAAATTTTCATAACACATCAAGGAAATTGAGGAACAACGCTTCTCGGCACACAGAGCTAAGATCGCTATGTACGCAAGTTTCCTTCGTTCGGAACGACTTAGTTACGTGCCTGTAAGCGAGATTTGCCGAAAATTTTCATAACACATCAAGGAAATTGAGGAACAACGCTTCTCGGCACACAGAGCTAAGATCGCTATGTACGCAAGTTTCCTTCGTTCGGAACGACTTAGTTACGTACCTGTAAGTGAGATATACCGAAAATTTTCATAACACATCAAGGAAATTGAGGAACAACGCTTCTCGGCACACAGAGCTAAGATCGCTATGTACGCAAGTTTCCTTCGTTCGGAACGACTTAGTTACGTACCTGTAAGTGAGATTTGCCGAAAATTTTCATAACACATCAAGGAAATTGAGGAACAACGCTTCTCGGCACACAGAGCTAAGATCGCTATGTACGCAAGTTTCCTTCGTTCGGAACGACTTAGTTACGTGCCTGTAAGCGAGATTTGCCGAAAATTTTCATAACACATCAAGGAAATTGAGGAACAACGCTTCTCGGCACACAGAGCTAAGATCGCTATGTACGCAAGTTTCCTTCGTTCGGAACGACTTAGTTACGTACCTGTAAGTGAGATATACCGAAAGTTTTCATAACACATCAAGGAAATTGAGGAACAACGCTTCTCGGCACACAGAGCTAAGATCGCTATGTACGCAAGTTTCCTTCGTTCGGAACGACTTAGTTACGTGCCTGTAAGCGAGATTTGCCGAAAATTTTCATAACACATCAAGGAAATTGAGGAACAACGCTTCTCGGCACACAGAGCTAAGATCGCTATGTACGCAAGTTTCCTTCGTTCGGAACGACTTAGTTACGTACCTGTAAGTGAGATATACCGAAAGTTTTCATAACACATCAAGGAAATTGAGGAACAACGCTTCTCGGCACACAGAGCTAAGATCGCTATGTACGCAAGTTTCCTTCGTTCGGAACGACTTAGTTACGTGCCTGTAAGCGAGATTTGCCGAAAATTTTCATAACACATCAAGGAAATTGAGGAACAACGCTTCTCGGCACACAGAGCTAAGATCGCTATGTACGCAAGTTTCCTTCGTTCGGAACGACTTAGTTACGTGCCTGTAAGCGAGATTTGCCGAAAATTTTCATAACACATCAAGGAAATTGAGGAACAACGCTTCTCGGCACACAGAGCTAAGATCGCTATGTACGCAAGTTTCCTTCGTTCGGAACGACTTAGTTACGTACCTGTAAGTGAGATATACCGAAAGTTTTCATAACACATCAAGGAAATTGAGGAACAACGCTTCTCGGCACACAGAGCTAAGATCGCTATGTACGCAAGTTTCCTTCGTTCGGAACGACTTAGTTACGTGCCTGTAAGCGAGATTTGCCGAAAATTTTCATAACACATCAAGGAAATTGAGGAACAACGCTTCTCGGCACACAGAGCTAAGATCGCTATGTACGCAAGTTTCCTTCGTTCGGAACGACTTAGTTACGTGCCTGTAAGTGAGATTTGCCGAAAATTTTCATAACACATCAAGGAAATTGAGGAACAACGCTTCTCGGCACACAGAGCTAAGATCGCTATGTACGCAAGTTTCCTTCGTTCGGAACGACTTAGTTACGTGCCTGTAAGCGAGATTTGCCGAAAATTTTCATAACACATCAAGGAAATTGAGGAACAACGCTTCTCGGCACACAGAGCTAAGATCGCTATGTACGCAAGTTTCCTTCGTTCGGAACGACTTAGTTACGTGCCTGTAAGCGAGATTTGCCGAAAATTTTCATAACACATCAAGGAAATTGAGGAACAACGCTTCTCGGCACACAGAGCTAAGATCGCTATGTACGCAAGTTTCCTTCGTTCGGAACGACTTAGTTACGTGCCTGTAAGCGAGATTTGCCGAAAATTTTCATAACACATCAAGGAAATTGAGGAACAACGCTTCTCGGCACACAGAGCTAAGATCGCTATGTACGCAAGTTTCCTTCGTTCGGAACGACTTAGTTACGTGCCTGTAAGCGAGATTT
Source organism: Formica aserva (assembly GCA_037039905.1). Lineage (NCBI taxonomy): Eukaryota > Metazoa > Arthropoda > Insecta > Hymenoptera > Formicidae > Formica > Formica aserva. The sequence continues at coordinate 6,617 of JAXRKO010001050.1, forward strand.
GCCGAAAATTTTCATAACACATCAAGGAAATTGAGGAACAACGCTTCTCGGCACACAGAGCTAAGATCGCTATGTACGCAAGTTTCCTTCGTTCGGAACGACTTAGTTACGTGCCTGTAAGCGAGATTTGCCGAAAATTTTCATAACACATCAAGGAAATTGAGGAACAACGCTTCTCGGCACACAGAGCTAAGATCGCTATGTACGCAAGTTTCCTTCGTTCGGAACGACTTAGTTACGTGCCTGTAAGTGAGATATACCGAAAGTTTTCATAACACATCAAGGAAATTGAGGAACAACGCTTCTCGGCACACAGAGCTAAGATCGCTATGTACGCAAGTTTCCTTCGTTCGGAACGACTTAGTTACGTGCCTGTAAGCGAGATTTGCCGAAAATTTTCATAACACATCAAGGAAATTGAGGAACAACGCTTCTCGGCACACAGAGCTAAGATCGCTATGTACGCAAGTTTCCTTCGTTCGGAACGACTTAGTTACGTACCTGTAAGTGAGATATACCGAAAGTTTTCATAACACATCAAGGAAATTGAGGAACAACGCTTCTCGGCACACAGAGCTAAGATCGCTATGTACGCAAGTTTCCTTCGTTCGGAACGACTTAGTTACGTGCCTGTAAGCGAGATTTGCCGAAAATTTTCATAACACATCAAGGAAATTGAGGAACAACGCTTCTCGGCACACAGAGCTAAGATCGCTATGTACGCAAGTTTCCTTCGTTCGGAACGACTTAGTTACGTACCTGTAAGTGAGATATACCGAAAGTTTTCATAACACATCAAGGAAATTGAGGAACAACGCTTCTCGGCACACAGAGCTAAGATCGCTATGTACGCAAGTTTCCTTCGTTCGGAACGACTTAGTTACGTGCCTGTAAGCGAGTGTCACGTCCCAGTATTCGAGGTTGATAAAAAAAAAGGAAATTAAATTACTAGAGCTAAGTAATTCAAAGAAACGTGACTATACTAATTATTTATGAAAATAGCTATAACTTGATTTATATATATATATATATATTTTATGGTTCTCCGTTATTTCTTCAATAGCTATTATATTTATTTGTTCCTTACTGGTAAGTATTTATTAATGCTTTATTTAAATAGAAAATGTTATTTTGGCCACTCTGCAGTTCACCGAGTCTGCCAGGGACCAGAAGGTTTCAACTTGTCACTGTGAAATCGGTGTTACCTTAACTTACCAGATTTTTACATCTGAATATATGCTGTATGATGTTCTCTAAGCACACTGGATTCCTTCCTATGGATTGTCTTCCGAAGGTTCCAAGGAAATTACTACGTCTGCTGACGTGCAATGGACGACGGCTGGTCGAGGATGTGGGAGTTGCCGGTCGTTAAATAATCGAGAATCGTTGCAATATAAAAATCACTTTTATTTTATATTCAACGTTAAGTTAGTAATGTTACAGTCGCTAGACTAGCGGCTGGTAAACTCTTTCTTTACAGAGGAGTATATATAAAAGTCTTAAAGACTATGCGAATTGGAAGTTTGACGACGCGCACGCCGGATTATTAAATGCTAACGCTTTGTGACAAAGGCTAGAATGCTTCTTAATTGAAAACGAGTTAACTGTAAGAGCGCTGAGTTAATAATGCTGGATGCTGCGCTTGCTCTGGGCTCCTCCGGTCTTCGGGTGTTGGTGGGAAGATGCTGCAGTGGGAGCGCCTACTGTGCGTGGTGGGATAGGGCTCCTATGCCGTTGCATGGTGAACGGGAAGCGTGGTTGCTAGGCAACGCTACGTCACTCGGGGCTTCCCTGTGCGAGGAGGACAGCGAGTGTTTTCGCCGGCCGCATTCCAAGCCTGCTTGCATCAGCTTCTGCAACCGTTGTTCTCCGGGCTTCCTCCTTATCTTATCCGCCCGGCGGATAAGAGTATTGATCGACGGCGGATGTGCATTCCAATGCACGTTTAAGACTTCTATAATGCTTAGCATGGGATAATAATATTCTATACTGAATATTCTTATATGCTTAGTTCCTTATGACTACTTATACTATAGAAATGCTAAGTTATATAGAATGCATATGCGTAGTATAGAGTACGGGTATAAATGCGTATATAAAAGTTAATAATGAATAATATGTAGAAGGTATAAAACTCTTAATATTAATATTTATCTTAAATTTAAATGTGCGAATATAAATGCTCGTTTACTTAATTATTAAAGCATCTTAATATTTATCCCGTTTTACAATAACTATATGGGATACGCAGTTGCTGGTTAATAACATTACATTTGCATTGTTCATTGCTTCATTTCTTTTATATGTATTCTCTTATTAATTCTAGACGTTAGTTTTCACATCAAAGTTATAATTATTAGAATGAATGGTTATATATATATATATGTATATATGTCTTATTAATTTCGTAGTGTCCAGATTAATTGTTTAAGCATATGGTTTCGTTGTCTCGAATGCAAGTATAACGTTATTCATTATTAAGTAGTCTTATATGTTACGATTGCTTATGTGTCACTCGCTGGATCACTCGAGCGTTGGTTATATACAGGGTGCTCCGCAAGTACGAATATTACATTTTATATTATACTCTCTGTATGAACGAACAATTTTCTTTAAATCCTTATTCCCTTCACCTCTTGTGGGTACGTTAGCAATAAATTCAATGTTTATTTGAAAAATAGATGTGCGGCTAGGACGTCACACCACCCCCCTTAGTTTAAATTTCGGGTTAAAAGAATTTTATGGCGAAATTTGTTCGTCCAGTCTGGCACGTATGTCTCTAAAGGAATATACAATGGGTATTGTAGGTGGTTCTGCGTTTTCGACAGGTGCGTTTGGTGTCGTGTTTGTGTTGGGTATGTTTATCGCAGTGTGTTCCGGTGGATTTTCCGGTGTTTCGTTGGGCTGTGGTCTATTTGCTAAGTATAGTAGTAGGTGGGTAAAGGAGCTCCAGACAGCTCCGAGTAAATGTAGGCTACAACCATACGCTGCGTGTAGCGCGTATCCGTGGATCATTGTGTCGAATACAATTTTAATGATTCTTATAATGATAAAAATGCCGAATACGCCGGCAGTTGCTGCGCCGAATGTAGTAAAACCGTTCCAGATTTTTGATAATGTGTTATTATAGATCTTAGTCAAAGAGTCTTCATCTAACAAGTTTTGTAGCGAAATTGCATCGGACGGTATAGTTTGACCCGTGAATCCTCTAGCGATGGTATGTAATACAGCGCTTTTTTCCGCTGGAAACATAATGTGATCTCTTAAATTATCTAAATCATCTTGAGTATATATTCCACTTGTTGCCAAGGATTTCGGTGCCAAATACTTCCATGTTAATTTAGTTAGTGGTTTTATTGTATGTGGAGGGTTTGCCATTGCAGGTACAGGATTGAATTGTATCCAAGTCTCGTCTATGTTATAGAGGATAGGTAGTAAAGGATTGCAGTCTCTAAGGGTATTTTGTCTCGTCAGAATGCGTGATTTGGGAGTCATGTATAGTGAGGCGTTTCGAAACGTGACTGGTAGTTCTGTGTGACACGTGTTAGTTTTCCTAAGTGTTACATCTATCGGTATGCACTTTATGACATGAATTACTTCTCCTGCAGTTACTGCCATATATCCAGGAGACTTCATGAGCCTGTATGCAAATTCGTCTGGTAAGATAGAGGCAAGTGACAGTGTATTCTGTATCACCTGTTTCTCTAACTCACATTTCTGCAGGATTACATCTTGGTATAAGGAGGTTATTTGGCTCCTTATGTATTTCTCGACGTAAACGAATTTAGAATTTGCGTAAGTAAACATATCAAGGTTCGTGATAGCAGTTTTTGATTGGGTTTTGAAAACGTTCCCTTTTTGTGTCTCGAAGATGAATAATTTAGGATGTTCTGTCCCATATAAGGTGTATCCACAAATGGTGTGTCTGCGTGTCAATGTGAGGGCAAAGGTCGTGTCTTGTGTTTCTAAGGAAAAAATAGTAGTATTGTGCGCATCTTGAAATCCTTGGAATTTAATAGCATTTCCTTCGTATAATATATCGTAATTTTCGAATCCACACGCGGTGGCAGGAATGCTTTCCCAAAATGAATAACCATCGTCTGAGTCTATGCATGTTTCGTCTCCTAAGTCGCAAACGGTACCGGATTTTAAAACTATCTTTCCTGTATTTAATTTAATTGGAACGTATGAATCTTTTAACGATATTTTTACAGTGGCTTGCACGACTACGTCGTCCCAAGTGCCATAGTGATCGGAGTATTGAATTCCGTTGCATTTGCCGTCTACATTTACTTTTCCTGCAAGTGTAACGCTTCGATAGTATGTGTGATTTGATTTTAATCCGTCTATTATTTCGGAGCTTCCTATTCTTAAAAGTCCTTCTTTGTGCATCTGCACACATCTGCGACGAGATGTTTCTTGTAAGTAGCTAGCGTAACCGTTATGGACTGTGGAAATGTGCGAGTGCATGCCGCAGTGATGTATAGTGCGCATGATTTCTATTTTACATTGGATAACTTGTGTTTGTGCATAATTCGATAATTGCAAAAGTTGTATATACGTATTAGTTGTTGCTGGTGTGTCGATGTCTAAATCGCACTCACCGGATCTTAAAAGCGACACAGTGGTAACGTTGAGGTACGCTCCTCCGCAATCGTACGCTATTATGGCTGATGTGCCAGAGAGCAATGTTGCGGTAACCGACAAGAAGAGTAGAATGTAGAAAACCTTAAAAATAAAAGATATTACAATTAGGTTTACAATAGTGTATAATGTTGCTTGTTCGTGTTGTTTGGTGTTACAAAATGTGTCGAGTGTGGGTATACAAGCACGTGTAGTCAGGGTAATAGTAATAATGATAATAATAATAATGGAAAAGAAACAAAGATATTTAAAGATCTTAATATTACTGGATCCGGGGGTCCAGGCTGCGCTTACAAAATTTCTCTTTTGCACTTTCCTTCAACCCGGATCTATATAATATGTGCCTTTGCACAGCTTTAATTTATTTACGTGGACTACGCGTGGTTTTCCGCGAAAGTCTATTCTCGCGTTGTTCATTGGTAGCATTTCTAAAATTTTGTACGGCCCAGTATATTGGTCGTCTAACTTTCCTTTTGTGGGTTCCTTTAGTAAATAAACCTTATCATTGACTTTAAAATTTTGGATATTAATTCTTTTGTCATAATATGTCTTACTTTTCTCTTTTGATCGTATCAAATTTTGTTTCGCTAGACCTTGTGAATTTTTCAAGGTGTCAAAAAGGTTAACGAGGTAGTCTTGGTAAGGTTGTTCAGCAATGTCTTCAGGAACTACGGAAGAGGATGGAGTTCTGGGAAGATGTCCAAAGATTAGGGAGTAAGGAGTATAGCTGGTTCCTTCGTGGACCGAAGTGTTGTAAGCGAACATGGCAGGTTTAATGTGCTCATCCCATTCGCTATTTCGGCTCGTGTACATCTTTAAGTATTCCGTTAATACGTGATGTGATCGTTCAATTGATCCATTCGATTGCGGGTAGTAAGCGGTTGTACGGCATTGCTTTATTTTAAAATAGCTAGCGATCGCTTTCATTAGAGAGGTGAAAAAGGTCGGAGCTTGGTCTGTTAATAAGGCTCTCGGTGCTCCATATATGCAGATGAAATCTTTTATGAAGGCGTTAGCTATTGTGAGGGAATCTGCCGTTTCCATAGGGGTAGCGACTGAGTATTTCGTTAAGAGGTCTTGTATAGTTAGAATATAAGAGTTATTTCGACTGGTTACTGGCAATGGTCCTACTACATCCATGGATACTTTATCAAAAGCAGTTCCTGGAGTGTCAGTGATCATCATGGGTTGTTTTGTTTTTACTCTCGTCAATTTTTTTACTTGGCAATTCCTGCAGTTTTTTATGTAATCCTGTATGTCCTTTTTCATTGTGGGCCAATAGTAATTTTGCCTAATTCGATGATAAGTTTTATTCACGCCTTTGTGTCCTCCAATCTTCGTGGCGTGTTTTTCATAGATAATGTTTGTTCTTTCTGCTAGGCCAGGGCATCTTATCAAGGATTTGCAAACTGTTATGATTATTGATAAGTCTGAAAGAAATCTTTTGAGATTTTTATATACAAAAATCCATGGAACTGTATCGTATAAATCATGTTGCGCTATACTAATGGTTTTTAAATTTAGTTCTGTTATGGCATCCCTCAATGATCTTATTCCGTTTATAATATCGTTTCGTTCTATTTGTATTCTTTCGTTTTGTTTAATAGGGACGTTTATTAAATATTTCCCGCTATTGAGGTTTGTTATCTTTACTCTTGTGAACGTTAAGTCTTTATACGTGGGGAGTTTATTTTCTGCTAAATAATCTTTCGCGCCTTTATCGTAGGGATGTCCTTCGAGTGTAGTGAAAATGATATGGTTATCCTTTCGGGAGAGCAGTGAATCTCGCGTTTCATTAATTTTAAAATCATTCTCTTCGCCTGAGGAGCGAGGTTGTGGGGATGTAGGTTCATTATTCTCACTTTCATTTTCTGAATCTTCTTCCGGCGTTTCCGGATCGCTTTGGTCGGGTTCTTGCTCTTGTTCATCTAGATCTTCATTTGGGTTCTCGGGGTTGGGGAAGAAGATTTGGGATGGGATTCTTGTGGTTACCGGTGGAGTTAGTAAAGCGTTTTCGTTTAAATCCTTGATAGCCGTTTGTTGTTGGTAGTCAAGATTTAATGCGTGGTTATTATCATTGGAAGAGAAGGTGATGGACGGTCTAGACTGTTGTGTGGCTGTCTGATATGAGAAGAGGGATTCGTTCGAATTATCATCTGGTTCTGTCAGGGGAAGTATGGAAGCGTCAGGAATAGGCGGGTTTCTATATTGTTTTACATGTATTGGTATGTTGTCTGTGGTTGGAATAGTGTGTTTAACTGCGGTGGTAAATTTGAGTTTCTCTCCCGGAAGATGGAAACAATCTCCATATTCTTTAAGTATCGCATCGACGTGTTTTTCTTCTTCTTCGTTTAAATGTTCAGTATTTATAATGGATTTAAGTCGTTCTATACGACTGGGAAATACAAAAGATGCTGGAAGCGTATCAGTTGCATCTATATGACCCTTGAGGTCGGAGACACTGGAAGCGTGTCTGTTATACTTGAATAACCCCTAAGGTTATAGATCTCGCAATTTTGATCTAACCGTAATAAATTTGAATCGGAAGATTTCCCATTATTGGAGAGCTCTTCTCGGCTCATAAGAGGCTCTGTCATCTCTCCGGAATCGTGAGACTGAACGGAGTCGGCTAAAATTGAATCAGTGAGGTTAGTAGCGGAGAGCTTGTTCGGGCTCATAGAATTAGTATTTTCAGAATATAGGAGATCCTCAAGTCCTATTGGCCCTGGAAGCGTGTCAATAGAGTGTTTGAGGCTCGAAGATGCGGGCGAGGCATCTTGAGAAATGGCAAGACCTTCGTGGTCATTGGAAGCAGAAGATTTCCCATTATTGGAGAGCTCTCCGTGGCTCATAAGATTTCCGAAAGTAGAAGAATTCAGTGGAGTTAGATGCTCCTCAGAGTCATTTGGTATGAAATAATCTTCGAGAGGCATAGGGTAGACTTCTATGGTATAATTCTGTTCTGTCAAATTATATGCTTTAATAAGCCCTTTCCCTCGGGAATTTTTGACAAGAGCATCACCCAGAAGTAATCCCTTTACCGGCTCGTTTCGAGGGATATAACCCTCCCTTTTTTCTGGATTTGTTATGTTGAATGCAACGTCAACGATGGTGCGCGACGGCACCATGATTTCTTCATTTTTATAAAACGGTACTTGTATGCTATCAAAGGTTAGACATTCTTGCTTATAGTCAATGACAGCGTTATTATCTTTTAAGAAACTGGCGCCTATTATGCCGTCAGCAGGTATACCGAAATTATCCCTGACGACATAAAATTTTGTTTTCTTTCCCATAATTTCGAATACAGTTGAGCCTAATGTCTTTATTGGTTTCTCTGAAATGCCCTTTAATCTCAGTGTATCCTTTACATTTATGGGGGTATTTTTTAATATCTTGATTTTAATTAAATTTACGGAAGATCCTGAATCTACCATAAAAAAACAATATCCCTTAAAATTCTTGCAAGTGAGGGCGATCCTAGGTTGACACGTTTTGGGTCCTAGGTTCGCCATCCCAATACTGGCTTCTTTATCTAAAGGTTCCCTTTTTACTGGTTCGATGACCGGCGCTGGGTCATCGTAATTTTTTAATAAAGTTTTAGAAAAACTTGAGCCTTGATTTTTGTCGTAAATGTTCAGGTCTGGCTCGTTGATGGTTCTGTGTGTATCGTGATGGGGTGCGCTGTCGCTTGGGCCGGTTCCTTGGTTGCGCTCACCGTCGGGCGGCCTTCCGCGTTTCCCGACGCTTGCGTCGCGTTTCGGTATGCTAGTTTTCGACATTCTGTAACCTTGTGTCCGGGGAATTTGCAATAGTTACATACATTAGGAGCGTTCGGTCCCGGCTGTCCCGGTACTAGGGGCCTAATCCACGGTCGCGGAACAAAATTGTTGGGATTCTTCAATATCGATTTAGGTTGTTCTTGTTCGACGGGTCTCGGATTATTTATGTCTGAACGCGTAACGGGGAATTGTCGAGGCATAAATTGTCTTTCGCGTTGTTTTTCTATTTCTAAGTTTCTTGTAATCTTAACAGCCCATTCGATGGCTTCGTCTAACGTGTTAATGTTTCTATGTTCCATACGCGTGATCACATTGGAGGGTAATCCATTTACAAATGCCTCTAATACTTCGTTCTCTATCTCGCTATTGTATCGGTGTAGGTTGCCCGTTCCTTGACGGCGTTGTCCGTCTAATATGGCGAGTCTTAAATCTTTAACCTTGCCTGCATATTTTAATACAGTCTCGTTTGGCAACTTATAAGCATTAGCTAATTCTCCGCGGTATTGTGCCACAGATTTATTCGGAGCAAATATATTTTTGAGTTTGTCTAATAGATCTACGACGCGCGTGTATACGTTTCCTTCTATGACTTGATACGCGTCGCCTTCTATTTTATTAATAATGAACTGTACGAGTTGCGGTTCTTGTACAGATGGTAACAAATCGCGAGCACGTTCGCACGCTCGGGCGAACTGGAAAACAGAGATTTTGTATCCGTTAAACGGGGGAATATTAGCAACCACATCTTTCAATTTCAGAGTTGGCATAACTACCGGTGGTTCCTCGCGTATTTGGTTATCGATGCATTCGTCGTATGCCGACGGGGCGCGCGAAGCCTCGTTCACGCGTTGTTCGAGATTGTTTACTTGTTCGGGTAGTCCGCGTAGTCGCGATAATTCAGTTTGAATTCTAGAAAGGACATCGAATAATGAGTTCGCGTCTATGTGGTCGGTTGGTTTGTCGCGGTCGCCTGTGTTCTTTTGTTTTTTCTCCGTGTCTGAATCAATGCTCACCGAGCTGTGTGACCTTGTATTATGAGCCATTGCGAATTTTCTTTACGTATATTTTTCTTTAAAAGTTTATTTCCGTTCCGGTTTCGGGGCTTATTTCTGTTCCTGTCTCAGTAGACTGGATGTATGTGTATATATTGATTGTCGTTGAACCGTCGTTGTTGTTACGGGAATTTACTAGCTCGGGGTTTGATAAAAACAGGCTATACTTTTCGGTGCACTCAACGCACATAAACCCGAGTCGGGCGACGGTCAGACGTACGCGACACCGTTGGCAACTAATTCCGGACGGTGTTCCGCTTACCGTAAGGGTATGTCTAAATATTTTGTGCCAATTTATTCGTTCGATTGAGGGTAGATTCTGATGACAATTATAGCAGAGAGCGGCTGTAGTTATATGATGAATATAACCGGTACCTCTTTGGCAAATAAATATTTGTTCTACTGTGGAACTTTCCTGTGAAATAATTGGCGTTTCACGGTCCCTCGGTATTCTCGGAGTCATGCGTTACCGCTAAATTATAATAATGATCAAAATAATGATTTGGCAAGCTTATAGATACAATATAAAATTAGTACAATACGTACGATTAGAATGGTATGGATCCTTTTAATCCTGTAAGAATATGGTATAGTACATTAAACTGAACACAGCGTGATAGATTAATACATATAAAATAACAAAAACTACGTAATGATTGAGTAATATAATAAGAATATAGTAGCAATATAATAAGAAAAATATGTATAAGTGCATATAGTAAGATATAAATAGAACGATAAGATTTTTGTGAATTTTCTGAGATTTATTTCTTATAAATGCTTGTAATAAAATTATGAATAGTAAAACTCAAGTAAATGTTGAATATAATAAATGGTACATATATATATAATAAAATGTTCTTAACTTCTAAAGAATACACATATATATATATTTTGCAATATTATTCCACGTCTTCACCGTAGATTTCGATATTTATAACTACGGTGTCGTCGTCTTCGAAATATACTGCTTCGGCTAAATCAGGATCTTCCTGATATTCATTAAATTTAGTAAGGCATTCGTAGCATTCCTCCCCAAATCGAAGCCTGGTTAACCGCTTATGACAGCTTTGGCAAGAATGATTAGTAGAAACACCGTCGATAGTCAAAGTATGCTTATAAATTCTGCGCCAGTTTAGTCTTTCAGTATGATCAAACTTATTTAAACACGGTTCACAAAACGTTATGTCGCTATTCGTTCTAATGCAAAGTGCTGATTTCTGACAAACGTACAGCCTTATTGGCGGAGGAGGAGGAGGTGCTACTTCGTAATTTGGCGTAAGAGGTCTTGAAATTCTGTGCGGGCACATGAATGTCCCGATTAATTTTAGTAGTATTTAAGCAATGTAATAGAATAAGTGGAACGTATAAGCTAGAGTAAGTAATTAGGATATATATATATATGTATATTGTAACACAATGTAATACGCTGGAAAGTAAAAATATGATTATAGGGTAAGGTAATAAAACACACACAATAGTAGTATAATATAGAAATAACAGTGGTATATACGTTTCCTTTATTTGTCGCTGGCGCTAACGCTTTGAATTTGAGTCTGTGCGTGATATTCGCGACGCGGGTCGTTCTCCGGGATTTCTGAATATGGTAACGGAGACTGCTCGACCGTGATCGGAATCAGTTTATAAACGAAACTTCCTTTCTCGTTTAATTGTTTATGAGCTCGGACACTATGATTGTCTGTAATATCGGTCCCGACGGAACGATTCGCTGCTTCTCTAAGCTGCGCTCTTATCAAGCGTCGAAACTGGTATTTCTTTCCTGCACGACGCGTTCTTGGCATGTCTTAAAACACGAAATTTGAATAAGGATTTGATTTCAGTATTGTGTAGTGATTCTCTGAGGCACTTATTTTGCCCACATAACGATATCCGTCATCCTATTCCAATCTCAGTGTGCGGAATCCTGCCTCACCAAAGAGAAGGAACAAGAAAGAGCGTGCGGAATCCTGCCTCACCACTCTCCGTTTATCGTATGTACACAAAAAAGCTCAAAGCAATGACGAGCGGCCTATCCGCTCGGAGCCGTCGCTTCGAGTTTGCGGCACTTCAAAGAGCTAGCTTTCACTTTTACTAAAATCAATCACTTCTCTACTGCGTGGCGTATCTTATTGGCTTTATAAAAATATTTAAACACTGATGTCTGTGTTACATTCGCGTTCTCAACGTGCGGAATCCTGCCTCACCGGAGAGAAACGCTCCTGTTACAAGTGACGAGCGGCGTATATATCCGCTACCGGACACTGTCACAGAACCAGGTATTGTTCAATAATTCTTTCGCAGTGATGAGCGAAGTATATTCGCTCCAGTTCACAGCGTCAGAATGTCACTATGCCGTCTTAATATTGCATCAAAGCACACGCAGTCGAGAATAATCGCTGAATTTTAACAGCGTTAATAAAAATGAAACTCGAACACGAATACAACGTGTAGAAATAAATGAATTAAGCAAAATCTAAATAACACGGTGCGTAATAATCAAATGAAATTGTAGCGGCACTGTAGTCCGCGAAAGATTCAAGAAAAAATCTGAATGATATTAACCGAGACTCAAATTGAACGTTATATCGCGCACAATTCACTTTCTGAAAGAATAAGATTAATAGCACAAGAAAATGACAAGTTGGCTTCTGCGATCCCACCGCTGCCACCAAATTTTAATATGTCACGTCCCAGTATTCGAGGTTGATAAAAAAAAAGGAAATTAAATTACTAGAGCTAAGTAATTCAAAGAAACGTGACTATACTAATTATTTATGAAAATAGCTATAACTTGATATATATATATATATATATATATATATATATGGTTCTCCGTTATTTCTTCAATAGCTATTATATTTATTTGTTCCTTACTGGTAAGTATTTATTAATGCTTTATTTAAATAGAAAATGTTATTTTGGCCACTCTGCAGTTCACCGAGTCTGCCAGGGACCAGAAGGTTTCAACTTGTCACTGTGAAATCGGTGTTACCTTAACTTACCAGATTTTTACATCTGAATATATGCTGTATGATGTTCTCTAAGCACACTGGATTCCTTCCTATGGATTGTCTTCCGAAGGTTCCAAGGAAATTACTACGTCTGCTGACGACGGCTGGTCGAGGATGTGGGAGTTGCCGGTCGTTAAATAATCGAGAATCGTTGCAATATAAAAATCACTTTTATTTTATATTCAACGTTAAGTTAGTAATGTTACAGTCGCTAGACTAGCGGCTGGTAAACTCTTTCTTTACAGAGGAGTATATATAAAAGTCTTAAAGGCTATGCGAATTGGAAGTTTGACGACGCGCACGCCGGATTATTAAATGCTAACGCTTTGTGACAAAGGCTAGAATGCTTCTTAATTGAAAACGAGTTAACTGTAAGAGCGCTGAGTTAATAAAGCTGGATGCTGCGCTTGCTCTGGGCTCCTCCGGTCTTCGGGTGTTGGTGGGAAGATGCTGCAGTGGGAGCGCCTACTGTGCGTGGTGGGATAGGGCTCCTATGCCGTTGCATGGTGAACGGGAAGCGTGGTTGCTAGGCAACGCTACGTCACCCGGGGCTTCCCTGTGCGAGGAGGACAGCGAGTGTTTTCGCCGGCCGCATTCCAAGCCTGCTTGCATCAGCTTCTGCAACCGTTGTTCTCCGGGCTTCCTCCTTATCTTATCCGCCCGGCGGATAAGAGTATTGATCGACGGCGGATGTGCATTCCAATGCACGTTTAAGACTTCTATAATGCTTAGCATGGGATAATAATATTCTATACTGAATATTCTTATATGCTTAGTTCCTTATGACTACTTATACTATAGAAATGCTAAGTTATATAGAATGCATATGCGTAGTATAGAGTACGGGTATAAATGCGTATATAAAAGTTAATAATGAATAATATGTAGAAGGTATAAAACTCTTAATATCAAGCGACGCGGTAGCGTCGCGACGCCAAGTATATATAAAAATTCGTTCCAGCTTGTCAACGGTTTGCCTATGTACAGGGGCCGCGACGCTACCAAGTAGCTTATCCGGAGTTTTACGTCTAATCAACTTTCGATTAAAATTCCTCAGGAACCAAGCCGTTAATCAAAAATCTAACGGCACTTTTATTATATAATGTGAATATAAGCTTTCGATTGCGACCGGTTCGAATAAAATTGGTGCAGTCAATCCTGAGGAATGATAATTGTATACCAGAAATGTGACATTTTTCGTTTTCCATCATTATCATAATAAGGTTCAGTTTCAGTTTCAGACTCTCACGTACGTATGCTCGCACGCACACACGCAAAGCGAGTTTGTCCCTCAAGGCGCGTTTGCAGCGCTCATGTACGATTATTCGCTTGAGTGTGCAAATACGCCTTCGAGAGACAATGTGTATGTGCGTGCATACGTATATGATACGTATTATGCGGTGCGCGGTAGCATCGCGACGTCAAGATATAATAACGTTATAAGGTTAATGTTCGCGACGTCAAGATATAATAACATTATAAGGTTATTAATGTTATATTTGAATCTGCTGCAGAAAATATATTTGGTCCTATCGAGTAAGTAGATTGAAATTTTGTATATATATCTGCTTATATATATCTGCTTATATATATTTATTTATTGTTTTATAAGTATATTATTTTTTGATTATATCTGAATATTGTCTAAATTATAGCGCTTATTTGCAGGATAAAGCAAAATCAATCAATCCTTTCAAGAAGGCTGGTATACTTTTAGCTGGGATTTCTTGAGCTGGGATTGCATACTGTCTTATACCGCAGAACTTTGCTAAACAGCGTAACATATTGGGTTATAGAGATTTGGCAGTAACAGACAGTAAGTACAATATAGTAGCACATATAAAACATTCAGTAGCACATATAAAACCAGATATGTAAATTAAATTAAATATTAAAATTCTGTTCTTTTCATTGCACACAGATAGAGGGAAGTGACCATAAAGCACTTAACTTCGGATGGACATAAAAACAATTAAGAACTGTCGAAGTAAAAGAAATATTTACTATTTATAATGGGGTAAGGGGAATCCTTGCTCTTATGTTAAGTGATTGAACTGAAGTTGAATTCAATGTGTTGAATCATGTGTAATATTATAATAGCATATTGCAATGCGAGATATATATTCATAAGTTTTATGAACATTATCAGAGAGAAATCACTGACATTATTACATTTTTGATAAAATTGTAGGAATTTACAAGTTTTACTTCACAACTATATAATCAAAAATATAATAATGTCAGTGATTTCTCTCTGATAATGTTTATAAAACTTATGAATATATATCTCGCATTGCAACATGCTATTATAATATTACATGTATGCAAAGGAAGCCAAAGTATTCATACGTAGTATTTATTTATTATTCTCAAAGTGGATCTTACTGCAACAAAATTTTGATCGTTTTAATTTATTAATCTGTTCATCAGTATACATACATAGTATGTATACTTTGGCTTTCTTTATACGTATAACTATATTACATTATTTAAGAAAAAAAAAACTATGATAATTATATATCACATTGCACAATATGCTATTACAATATTAGTTATACATATGCGAAGAAAGCCAAAGTAGACATACGTAGTATTTATTATTCTCAAAGTGAATCTTATCGCAACAAAATTTTAATCGTTTTAATTTATTAATCTGTTCATCTATACATACATAGTATGTATACTTTGGCTTTCTTTATACGTATAACTATATTACATTATTTAAGAAAAAGAAAAATCTATGATAATTATATATCACATTGCACAACATGCTATTACAATATTAGTTATACATATGCGAAGAAAGCCAAAGTATACATACGTAGTATTTATTATTCTCAAAGTGAATCTTATTGCTACAAAATTTTAATCGTTTTAATTTATTAATCTGTTCATCTATACATACATAGTATGTATACTTTGGCTTTCTTTATACGTATAACTATATTACATTATTTAAGAAAAAGAAAAACCTATGATAATTATATATCACATTGCACAACATGCTATTACAATATTAGTTATACATATGCGAAGAAAGCCAAAGTATACATACGTAGTATTTATTATTCTCAAAGTGAATCTTATTGCAACAAAATTTTAATCGTTTTAATTTATTAATCTGTTCATCTATACATACATAGTATGTATACTTTGGCTTTCTTTATACGTATAACTATATTACATTATTTATGAAAAAGAAAAACCTATGATAATTATATATCACATTGCACAACATGCTATTACAATATTAGTTATACATATGCGAAGAAAGCCAAAGTATACATACATAGTATTTATTATTCTCAAAGTGAATCTTATTGCAACAAAATTTTAATCGCTTTAATTTATTAATCCGTTTGTCAGTATATGTACGTAGTATATGTATATTTTGGCTTTCTTTGCATACATATTGAAAGACAGAAAGACGAATAAAGTGTGACTTGAAAAAAACTATATTTAATTATATGTTTGTGTAAAATAAAAAGAACAATTATAACTTTTATATATATATTAAATTTTTATTTAGATATTCTATCTATAATTATATTTTATAAAAAAAGAGAAACCTATATAATGAATATACATATATTTCACATTACACATATATCTCGCAATTGTACAACATGCTATTATAATATTAGTTATATGTATGCAAAGAAAGCCAAAGTATATATACAGTAATACAAAAGTGAATGAATTTATAGGTGTAGTTAAATTGATATTATATTATTAAATTATATTATATTATATATATTACTATATTATTGTTGAACATTATATATTAAAAATAAAACGAATT
>JAXRKO010001051.1:0-22906 GCA_037039905.1 Formica aserva
TCTGTCTCCCTCCTTCTTATCGAGCCGGCACGAAGACCGGGCGGTACACGTCGCTTGGTCGTTTCTCGATTGTCGCTTCTTGCTATGCCTTAAATGTTTTTTTCAGCCTTTTCGTATGAGATATATTATCTATTATATATCTATTATATAATATATTTATGATTAAGATACGTATATAAATTACTTAAAGTTTTTAATCCACGTAAAAATGCATTTTAAATCGATGATTTGAAAAAAGGAATATCCGTGTGGAGACAACAAAAGGAAAAATCATACATTTTATTGTATGAAGAATGTATCGATTTTCCGACAAATGATTAAAAATAATGAAAAGTACTATAAGAAAGTTTAAATATTTAAAAAATATGTCATATAATAATATTTAACTTTAGTTTCTATACATATATATTTACAATATCGTTACGATACACAAACGTATATACGGACCACATATATATGTTTGTGTCGTTGTCAAACAATACTGAATGATGATTTTCCACACCACCTATATGAGGTACCACCAATGGCGCGTAAGATTTTTTTAACGTGGATCTTCTGTAGCCATATCATACCACATTAGATTATATAATATGCTCTATTTTATATGAAGGAAAAAAGGATAAAGGAAAAAATTTTTTATGTAATTATTCCCCAATGATATATTATTTTTTATTAATTTTTATTTTTTTTTATTTTTAATTAAAAATATAATTTTTGATTACTGTGGGACCACTACGGCCCCACGTATTTCTTCCTCGGCCGCCAGGGACGCCTCTTCCTCGGCCGCCAGGGACGCCTCTTCCAGTGATGCCAGAATTGAGACGCGAGCAACATGCAACCGAGGTGGAGGGGATAACACACACAAACGCAAACAGCGTACGTGTGAGCTCGGCGCTTCGGCTAGCTTCGGATAACAGAAGAGGACAGATGTACTGTTTTCTGTCTCTCTCCTTCCTACCGAGCCGGCAACGATACGGGCGACGGGCGACGAGCGACGGGCGACGGGCGATGTTGTTCGTTTCTCGATTCTTGATGCATGACAGCGTTAAATGTTCTTTCTACAGCCTATTAATGTGTTATATATTAAATGTTTTCTTTCAACCTTCTTCTTTAATATGTTTTAAATTAAATGATTTTTTACGTTTTTGATAATATATATTTATATCAGAGTTATAAGAGAGAATGCATTATTATATTAAGACAATACTCTGCTTTAATTTTTTTTTTGAATTTATGTCTACTGCATATAAAAGTATTCGAGTAAAATACTCGAAGGTTGAACATTATATTAAACATTTCATATTCTACATAACGAGAAAAAAAATAATTTGATAGTAAAAAATTTTATTTTATTCGAGAAAACTATTTATTCGGTGAATTTTAATAACGTTTTTGTTTATTGTTAAATCTTTAAGTTTCTTAAGTATAATATATTTATTTAGTAAATATAATAAATATTAAATATATTTTAAAGATATAAAAGTAAGGCTCTTAGACGATTAAAAATCAAAATCCGAGTAAAATGGCAAAAGAGCCACGCGCAGTTTTTTGGGCGCAGAAATATATAAATAAAATCAAAAATTAAAAAATTAGAGAATTTCTTTAATTACATGATTCTCAAAAGGCGGACGTTTCGGCCCTTTTTCTGGCCATCATCAGCGCAAACAATAATAAATCAACATTAAAAACGGTATACAAAATGAGTCTTAAACAATTAAAGCGCAAAGTTACATGATAACCGACGGCAGAAGGCGTAATCCCTCATGTCGTTCCAAAAGGCAAAAACCATTCTCCATGCAGTCCATGTTCTTTCGGGGCAGAAACCTCGATTCTTTAAGCATGCATAATTTGATTACTCTGTGGTTAGTTAGTGAGTTTAGTTAAGATTTTGCGTTGCGAGAAGATTTGTACTGTCGACTTGTGCGTTGCGTCTCTTTTATACACAATTATTAACGTATCACCATGTTCGTGGATTCATGCTTAAAGAATCGAGGTTTCTGCCCCGAAAGAACATGGACTGCATGGAGAATGGTTTTTGCCTTTTGGAACGACATGAGGGATTACGCCTTCTGCCGTCGGTTATCATGTAACTTTGCGCTTTAATTGTTTAAGACTCATTTTGTATACCGTTTTTAATGTTGATTTATTATTGTTTGCGCTGATGATGGCCAAAAAAAGGGCCGAAACGTCCGCCTTTTGAGAATCATGTAATTAAAGAAATTCTCTAATTTTTTAATTTTTGATTTAATTTATATATTTTTGCGCCCAAAAAACTGCGCGTGGCTCTTTTGCCATTTAACTCGGATTTTGATTTTTAAATATATTTTTCTTATCAAAAACAATATCTAGATTATTAAAAAATATTATTTAAATGAAAAGAAATTATACAAAGATAAAAAATGAATATTGTTAGAACAAATCAAATAATTTTTGTTAATAATATACTGAAAGAATAAAAATATATATGTTATGCCAGCACTTTTATATATTTAAATAAAAAAATATGTATTAATTAAAGCAGTATTGTTTTAATGTAATAATGTATTTTCTTATTACTCTGGTATAAATATATAGTATCAAAAGGTTGTAAATATATTTTTAAATTGGAGAAATAATATTTGCAATTGTAAATATATTTACAAAGCATTGGGGTTTAACTTAATAAAATAAATAATAAATTTTGGAAATAGTTACAAATTTCATTTATACAACTCGACATATATAATTTATATGAGAATTAAACTCCTACTTTTTGTGCTTCAAACAAACAGTTTACAAATATTTATCGTGCTGAATTCAATCAGTTTAATATTCTGAATCTTGTGTTGGGCTTATATCAGATATAATCAGAAATTAAACTGATTGAACACTACTACGCTTTAAATCTTATATTACTAACCAAACCTTGCAGACTTTATATTCATTTGTAAAAATGCGAGAAAATACATCATCTAACGAAGAAATTAGTAAATCGCTCACATATTTAAATGAAATGAATTGATTTTTAATAACAAAAAATCTAATTGTCTAAAATACATATTTGATTAAATATTATATATTGATTAGTATTATGTATTTAGGATGGCTTTACATAATGAATGGTGCTTTTCCACACCACTCATGGGGTATCACCAATGGCGCGTTCGGTTTTTTTAAGTGGACCTTCGCCTGGAACCCTATTATACCACTGTATGTTATATATTATATTGTATCTTTCATTTACAAGTGTGATGTCTTTTATAGACAAGATATTTTTTACACACTTGTTTTTTACAAGTGTGATGTCTTTTACAGACAAGATATTTTTTACACACTTGTATTTTAAAAATGTGATGTTTTTTTACAGACAAGATATATATTACATACTTGTTTTTTACAAGTGTGATGTCTTTTAAAGACAAGATACTTTTTATTTTATTTTCAACATTATTATTACATATCATTAACCGATGACGGATCAGCAATGTCATCAATATCAGCAGCATATAATGTAAGACTGTTCATTTTCTTAGGACAAGTAGAATATAATTTTTCCGATGACATGAGAGATAAATGCTTTTCATTAATCTCCATGTCTAGAACAGTTTGTTTTCTCGTTTTTAGTGCTGATTTTAATACACAAATAGCATTTATACACGCGGGCGAAAGTTTATTTCGTTTTTTTGTTTTTATATCAGATAGAAAAGAAAACATTCTTTCTGGGTGAGCATTTGAATTTGGAAGTGATCTTATAGCATTCAAAAGAGATTTCAGGTTGGGATATTTACGTTTTAAAATTTCTTTCCACATCTCATCAAAGTTTAATTTAGAAAAATGTTCTTTTTCTGCTATTGTAAAATCGAGATGTAAAGCATGCCACTCTTTTTTCTATCTGATATAAAAACAAAAAAACGAAATAAACTTTTGCCCGCGTGTATAAATGCTATTTGTGTATTAAAATCAGCACTAAAAACGAGAAAACAAACTGTTCTAGACATGGAGATTAATGAAAAGCATTTATCTCTCATGTCATCGGAAAAATTATATTCTACTTGTCCTAAGAAAATGAACAGTCTTACATTATATGCTGCTGACATTGATGACATTGCTAATCCGTCATCGGTTAATGATATGTAATAATAATGTTGAAAATAAAATAAAAAGTATCTTGTCTTTAAAAGACATCACACTTGTAAAAAACAAGTATGTAATATATATCTTGTCTGTAAAAAAACATCACATTTTTAAAATACAAGTGTGTAAAAAATATCTTGTCTGTAAAAGACATCACACTTGTAAAAAACAAGTGTGTAAAAAATATCTTGTCTGTAAAAGACATCACATTTTTAAAAAACAAGTGTGTAAAAAATATCTTGTCTATAAAAGACATCACACTTGTAAATGAAAGATACAATATAATATATAACATACAGTGGTATAATAGGATTCCAGGCGAAGGTCCACTTAAAAAAACCGAACGCGCCATTGGTGATACCCCATGAGTGGTGTGGAAAAGCACCATTCATTATGTAAAGCCATCCTAAATACATAATACTAATCAATATATAATATTTAATCAAATATGTATTTTAGACAATTAGATTTTTTGTTATTAAAAATCAATTCATTTCATTTAAATATGTGAGCGATTTACTAATTTCTTCGTTAGATGATGTATTTTCTCGCATTTTTACAAATGAATATAAAGTCTGCAAGGTTTGGCTAGTAATATAAGATTTAAAGCGTAGTAGTGTTCAATCAGTTTAATTTCTGATTATATCTGATATAAGCCCAACACAAGATTCAGAATATTAAACTGATTGAATTCAGCACGATAAATATTTGTAAACTGTTTGTTTGAAGCACAAAAAGTAGGAGTTTAATTCTCATATAAATTATATATGTCGAGTTGTATAAATGAAATTTGTAACTATTTCCAAAATTTATTATTTATTTTATTAAGTTAAACCCCAATGCTTTGTAAATATATTTACAATTGCAAATATTATTTCTCCAATTTAAAAATATATTTACAACCTTTTGATACTATATATTTATACCAGAGTAATAAGAAAATACATTATTACATTAAAACAATACTGCTTTAATTAATACATATTTTTTTATTTAAATATATAAAAGTGCTGGCATAACATATATATTTTTATTCTTTCAGTATATTATTAACAAAAATTATTTGATTTGTTCTAACAATATTCATTTTTTATCTTTGTATAATTTCTTTTCATTTAAATAATATTTTTTAATAATCTAGATATTGTTTTTGATAAGAAAAATATATTTAATATTTATTATATTTACTAAATAAATATATTATACTTAAGAAACTTAAAGATTTAACAATAAACAAAAACGTTATTAAAATTCACCGAATAAATAGTTTTCTCGAATAAAATAAAATTTTTTACTATCAAATTATTTTTTTTCTCGTTATGTAGAATATGAAATGTTTAATATAATGTTCAACCTTCAAGTATTTTACTCGAATACTTTTATATGCAGTAGACATAAATTCAAAAAAAAAATTAAAGCAGAGTATTGTCTTAATATAATAATGCATTCTCTCTTATAACTCTGATATAAATATATATTATCAAAAACGTAAAAAATCATTTAATTTAAAACATATTAAAGAAGAAGGTTGAAAGAAAACATTTAATATATAACACATTAATAGGCTGTAAAAAGAACATTTAACGCTGTCATGCATCAAGAATCGAGAAACGAACAACATCGCCCGTCGCCCGTCGCTCGTCGCCCGTCGCCCGTATCGTTGCCGGCTCGGTAGGAAGGAGAGAGACAGAAAACAGTACATCTGTCCTCTTCTGTTTTCCGAAGCTAGCCGAAGCACCGAGCTCACACGTACGCTGTTTGCGCTTGTGTGTGTTATCCCCTCCACCTCGGTTGCATGTTGCTCGCGTCTCAATTCTGGCATCACTGGCCTCTTCCTCGGCCGCCAGGGACGCTTCTTCCCCGGCCGCCAGGGCCGCCCCTTCCTCGGCCACTGCCTCTATTTATCCTGCCTCCCCGCTGGTAATACCAGCGGGCGCGGGATCGGCCGCCTGCTCTTTTTGGATGTGTTTCTGAAAAAATAGATATATGCATATTTATTAATATTTTAATAAAAAAGGATAAATAATAAAAATATACCATTTTCATTCATTTTCTCCGGCTGTGGCTGCAGCTCCTGCTGCTGCTGCTGCTGCTGCTGCTGCTGCTGCTGCTGCTGCTGCTGCTGCTCCTGCTTCTGTTGCAAATATTGCAATTGTTGATGCAACAGCTGTTGCCTCTCTTCTTGCAATTTTTGTTGATGCAACAACTGTTGCATCAACTGTTGCAAATTTGCCGCATCTCCATTTATTTCTTCTATAAAAATAAAATATATTATGTAAGAGAAAAGAGAAGATAAAAATTAAATATTAAACTTTCTTAAAAAATACAAATAATAATAATTTGATTTACTTACGGGACATGACGATACGTTGTGTGCGATGTTTCACAGAGAACTGAAGCACTCGACATTATTTAAGTTGTTTCATACGCCGTGCATTTGTTTTATACGTTGTACTGCTACTGTTTCACGGCGCTTCTGTAAGATAATCTTGTTGCTCTTTGCGAGTCAACGTATTTTTTTATACGTGTCTTGTAAAATCTTGGTACCCAAGAAGCTGAAGCAATTGTGATTGTAAGTTATTTCAAATATCTATATTTATTTCTATATTTCTATATTATTTCTATTAATTTTTTTATTATTAATCTTTCCTTTTATTCATTCTTCTTTCGTTCTTTGTTTCTATCTACTTTTTGTTATAAAAATGTGTGATGAATTAAGAAAAAAATCTAAGCGAAGCTTTTCAGAAGCTTGGCTTAGTGATGATAGAATTAAATGTTGGATACGTAAAGTATCTTCTGATGATGGTTTTTATCATTGCATTATATGTAATAAAAATATTTCGTGCAACACACATGTTTTAAGACATGCGAATTCTGCGTGTCACAAAAATAATATTAAAGAAAATACTTTATTAGATAATATTGATATAAGTTCACATAAAAATATATCAAAATCTAAATATAAATTTAAAGCACAATGGCTAGAGATCGAATTATTTCAGCCATGGTTACGTGAAATATCAGATGGCATTAATACATTTTTTTGCTCATTTTGTAATAAATCTATGATTGGTGATTTATCTCACATTTATCGTCACGCAGAATCCGAAGCACATATAAAAATATGTAAAGAAAAGAAGACAGAAACAATGAACATGGATGAAAATATCAACATGATGTATGACTCACTTTTGCCGTTTGAAGACCGGAAAAAATCAGCAGAAATTCGATATGCCGCATTAATTGCTGATAAGAATATTTCGCATCAAACGGCAAAAGATATACTTAACTTTTTTCAACAAATAGGAAAAGATCCTAACGTATTAAAAAGTATGAGTATGGGTCGAACAAAATGTAAAAATATTATTTCGAATGTATTGTGTCCGGTCGAGACGAACCGTGTGGTCAACAGCATTCAAAATACTAAATTTTCCATTTTTATTGATGAAACATCTGATATTTGTAATGAAAAATGGATGACGTTTCTTGTACGGTATGTTGATCCTGAAACATTAGACATTCGCACGCAGTTAATTAAATTAATTAATATTGACGCAAAAAATAGTAGCGCGGAAAAATTATTTAATGCATTTAAATGTGAAATGTGGAAATTAAACATTCCATTTGGAAATATTGTTGCCTTGTCATGCGACAATGCATCTGTCATGACAGGTAAACATCTCTCATTTAAAAAAAAGTTAGAAGAATTTTGTACAAATTTATTAACATTTCCATGTCCATGCCATTCCGCGGCATTAGCTGCACATGCTGCATGTGCTAAAATACCGGAATATTGCGAGGAGTTTTTAAAAAAGATAGCAAATTATATTAATAGTAGTCCTAAGCGTGCTGCTATTTATGAAGAATTTACTGAATGTTTTCAGGAAACAAACCGTAAAATTTTAAAATTATCTACTACACGATGGCTATCTCACCATTCATGTGTTGTGAGACTTCTTGATTTTTGGGATACTACGAAGCTTTTTTTGACTGAAATGGTTATAAGTGAAAAAACTAAATCAGGAGACAATTTATTATCTGTGATGGAAAATCCGGATGTAAAAGCATATTTGTTATTTTTAAAGCATATTTTAAATTTTTTTAATTCTTTTAATGCATTTTTTCAAGCTGTGGAAACAAGAGTTCACTTGTTGCAGCCAAAGTCATTGGAACTTTTAATAAGAATTTCCAAACATTTTTTGAAACCAGAGCTTGTAAAAAATGTATGTAATGATTTTAAATTTTCTGAAAAAGAAAACCATAAATCTTTAAATGATATAAATTTAGGATATGAATGTGAAGAATATCTCGAAAGTTTAATGAAAAAAGGACACGCAGACATAATTGGAAATGTTCGAGATAATTGTCTGCAATTTTACGTGACTGCTGCCGAGGAAATTAGTAAAAGATTGCCCATTAAAGATAAATTTTTATGTAAATTAACAGTTTTCCAATTCAACACAGCATTATGTAGTATTGACAGAGAAACATGATTTAATGATGTTTCTTTTATTGCTCAAACCCTCGGTGGCTTTGACGAAAATGCTTTAAAAAAAGAGTGGCATACTTTACATCTAGATTTTACAACAGCAGAAAAAGAACATCTTTCAAAATTAAACTTTGATGAAATGTGGAAAGAAATTTTAAAACGTACATATCCCAATATGAAGTCTCTTTTGAATGCTGTTAGATCACTTCCAAATTCAAATGCCGACCCAGAAAGAATGTTTTCTTTGCTATCAGATTTAAAAACAAAAAAAAGAAATAAGCTTTCGTCTGCATGTATAAACGCTAGTTGTGTGTTAAAATCAGCATTAAAAGCAAGAAAAGAAACAGTTTTAGATATGGAGATAAATGAAAACCATTTGTCTCTCATGTCGTCAGACAAATTATATTCTATTTGTCCTAAGAAAAAGAGGAGTTTAACACTAAATGCTGCTGATAATGATATTGCTAGTACTTCGGTTACTAATATGCAATAATAACGTTTAAAATAAAATAAATAGTATTATTTATGGCATTATTAATATAATACAATAAAGAGCTTTTCTCGCGTTATGATATGTTCGTAAAACAAATTTTGTCTGTAATAGACATCATATTTGTAAAAGCAAATGTGCAAAAAAATTGTTGTCACTAATTGACATCACACTTGCAAAGCAAGTGTGTAAAAAATTGTTGTCACTAATTGACATCACACTTGCAAAAACAAGTGTGTAAAAAAATTATTGTCACTAATTGACATCACACTTGCAAAACCAAGTGTGTAAAAAAATTATTGTCATTAATTGACATCACACTTGCAAAAACAAGTGTGTAAAAAAATTATTGTCACTAATTGACATCACACTTGCAAAACCAAGTGTGTAAAAAAATTATTGTCATTAATTGACATCACACTTGCAAAAACGAGTGTGTAAAAAAAATAATTGTCACTAATTGACATCTCATTTGCAAAAGCAAGTGTGTAAAAAAATTGTCACTAATTGACATCACATTTGCAAAAGCAAGTGTGTAAAAAAATTATTGTCACTAATTGACATCACATTTGCAAAAGCAAGTGTGCAAAAAATATTCTATAAATGACGAATACAATAGAGCATATTATATATTATAATGTGGTATGATATGGCTACAGGCGAAGATCCACGTTAAAAAAATCTTACGCGCCATTGGTGGTACCTCATATAGGTGGTGTGGAAAATCATCATTCAGTATTGTTTGACAACGACACAAACATATATATGTGGTCCGTATATACGTTTGTGTATCGTAACGATATTGTAAATATATATGTATAGAAACTAAAGTTAAATATTATTATATGACATATTTTTTAAATATTTAAACTTTCTTATAGTACTTTTCATTATTTTTAATCATTTGTCGGAAAATCGATACATTCTTCATACAATAAAATGTATGATTTTTCCTTTTGTTGTCTCCACACGGATATTCCTTTTTTCAAATCATCGATTTAAAATGCATTTTTACGTGGATTAAAAACTTTAAGTAATTTATATACGTATCTTAATCATAAATATATTATATAATAGATATATAATAGATAATATATCTCATACGAAAAGGCTGAAAAAAACATTTAAGGCATAGCAAGAAGCGACAATCGAGAAGCGACCAAGCGACGTGTACCGCCCGGTCTTCGTGCCGGCTTGATAAGAAGGAGGGAGACAGAAAACAGTATGTCTGTCCTCTTCTGCTGTCCGAAGCCAGCCGAAGCGCCGAGCTCACACGTACGCGGTTTGCGCTTGTGTGCGTCATCCCCTCCACTACTGTTGCGTGTTGCTAGCGTGGCAATTCTGGCATCACTGTATCTCGGTTGGATCAATATTATCTCCGACTCGGATCCGAGGCTTTCATGTTTCTGGGTTCCACTATAAACTTCTTTTAATTTTTTAATTTTTAATTTTTATTTTGTTTATTTCGCGCCCGAGCCGCTAGGCGGCTACGTCACGGAAAATTTTCTCGGTAGTGAACATTACTTTCGAGGTTTATATAAAGCGAGAATTCGCCAAGATACGGAGAAAAAATGCAGACACTGGAGAAACTTTTTAAAAGACTGTTGTCCATCGACATTACTTTCGGCTTGTACGACGAAAATCAAATTGATTTTTTAAAAGAATTACCTCTCGAAGTATCGAGCATCGTAATGGCGATGCTAGACTGGAGATCTCTTAAATACGTTGCGATGGTTAGTCGCAGCTGGAAACATATATCCGAATATGAACAAAGACGAAGAAGAAGACTGTTGCGACGGATGAGCAAGACAAGGAAATATGCTTCGGCTAAATCGAGAGAAAGAAAAATTTTCGATTTAATCCGTACAAACAAGGGCGCTGAAATAACGTACCGCACAAATCAGAAATTACAAATATTTGCCGTTCCCGAGGCGTTGAATCGTCAGGGACGAACTAATATAAGAGTCTAATATTAAAATGTTAATGTACTAAAATAAATAATCGATCCACGCTCTTTGTTGAAAACAACAAAGCTAATAAAGATAATTAACTGTTAAGATAATATATTCGTAACTTATAATATTATCGACGTTTTCATTCCAAGCCAGACTCGGCTTCAGCGAGAAAGCTTTCAAACCACCAAACGATCACGAAAGCCAACTTGCTCTGACCACATCCGTACTGCTTCTCTCCCGTTTCATCGGTCAAGCGCGCGATGCCGTGGTTTCGATAGTGACCGCGCACTGTCTCGAAACTACGTGTCCTAAAACCTTAGATAAAGTAAATTCCTTGATCTTGATTTCCGAAACTCTTACAGTTCAGCCAGTCTGACGCTATATTCGACATCGAAGGACGCTCATACAAATACAAAAACACAAAATACACTACATTTAAGCGATCAAATAATTCCTATAAGCTAGTTGACAAAATAAACTTTGGTTCGTAAAGTGATACTAATATTTAGATTTGATCGCAGTCCATTTTTGCGTTGTTATGCTTCTCTATCTCGGTTGGATCAATATTATCTCCGACTCGGATCCGAGGCTTTAATGTTTCTGGGTTCCACTATAAACTTCTTTAAATTTTTTAATTTTTAATTTTAGTTTTGTTTAGTTCGCGCCCGAGCCGCTAGGCGGCTACGTCACGGAAAATTTTCTCGATAGTGAACATTACTTTCGAGGTTTATATAAAGCGAGAATTCGCCAAGATACGGAGAAAAAAATGCAGACAATGGAGAAACTTTTTAAAAGACTGTTGTCCATCGACATTACTTTTGGCTTGTACGACGAAAATAAAATTGATTTTTTAAAAGAATTACTTCTCGAAATATCGAACATTGTAATGGCAATGCTAGACTGGAGATCTCTTAAATACGTTGCGATGGTTAGTCGCAGCTGGAAACATATATCCGAATATGATCAAAGACGAAGAAGAAGACTGTTGCGACGGATGAGCAAGACAAGGAAATATGTTTCGGCTAAATCGAGAGAAAGAAAAATTTTCGATTTAATCCGTACAAACAAGGGCGCTGAAATAACGTACCGCACAAATCAGAAATTACAAATATTTGCCGTTCCCGAGGCGTTAAATCGTCAGGGACGAACTAATATAAGAGTCTAATATTAAAATGTTAATGTAATAAAATAAATAATCGATCCACGCTCTTTGTTGAAAACAACAAAACTAATAAAGATAATTAACTGTTAAAATAATATATTCGTAACTTTTAATATTATTGACGTTTTCACTCCAAGCCAGACTCGGCTTCAGCGAGAAAGCTTTCTAATCACGAAACGATCACGAAAGCCGACTTGCTCTGACCACATCCGTACTGCTTCTCTCCCGTTTCATCGGTCAAGCGCGCGATGCCGTGGTTTCGATAGTGACCGCGCCCTGTCTCGAAACTACGTGTCCTAAAACCTTAGATAAAGTAAATTCCTTGATCTTGATTTCCGAAACTCTTACAGTTCAGCCAGCCTGACGCTACATTCGACCTCGAAGGACGCTCATCCAAATACGAAAACACAAAATACACTACATTTAAGCGATCAAATAATTCCTATAAGCTAGTTGACAAAATAAACTTTGGTTCGTAAAGTGATACTAATATTTAGATTTGATCGCAGTCCTTTTTTGCGTCGTTATGCTTCTCTATCTCGGTTGGATCAATATTATCTCCGACTCGGATCCGAGGCTTTCATGTTTCTGGGTTCCACTATAAACTTCTTTAAATTTTTTAATTTTTAATTTTAGTTTTGTTTAGTTCGCGCCCGAGCCGCTAGGCGGCTACGTCACGGAAAATTTTCTCGATAGTGAACATTACTTTCGAGGTTTATATAAAGCGAGAATTCGCCAAGATACGGAGAAAAAATGCAGACAATGGAGAAACTTTTTAAAAGACTGTTGTCCATCGACATTACTTTCGGCTTGTACGACGAAAATAAAATTGATTTTTTAAAAGAATTACCTCTCGAAATATCGAGCATTGTAATGGCGATGCTAGACTGGAGATCTCTTAAATACGTTGCGATGGTTAGTCGCAGCTGGAAACATATATCCGAATATGAACAAAGACGAAGAAGAAGACTGTTGCGACGGATGAGCAAGACAAGGAAATATGCTTCGGCTAAATCGAGAGAAAGAAAAATTTTCGATTTAATCCGTACAAACAAGGGCGCTGAAATAACGTACCGCACAAATCAGAAATTACAAATATTTGCCGTTCCCGAGGCGTTGAATCGTCAGGGACGAACTAATATAAGAGTCTAATATTAAAATGTTAATGTAATAAAATAAATAATCGATCAACGCTCTTTGTTGAAAACAACAAAACTAATAAAGATAATTAACTGTTAAAATAATATATTCGTAACTTATAATATTATTGACGTTTTCACTCCAAGCCAGACTCGGCTTCAGCGAGAAAGCTTTCTAATCACGAAACGATCACGAAAGCCGACTTGCTCTGACCACATCCGTAATGCTTCTCTCCCGTTTCATCGGTCAAGCGCGCGATGCCGTGGTTTCGATAGTGACCGCGCCCTGTCTCGAAACTACGTGTCCTAAATCCCTAGATAAAATAAATCCCTTGACCTTGATTTCCGAAACTCTTATAGTTCAGCCAGCCTGACGCTACATTCCACCTCGAAGGACGCTCATCCAAATACGAAAACACAAAATACACTACATTTAAGCGTTCAAATAATTCCTATAAGCTAGTTGAAAAAATAAACTTTGGTTCGTAAAGTGATACTATTATTTAGATTTGATCGCAGTCCTTTTTTGCGTCGTTATGCTTCTCTATCTCGGTTGGATCAATATTATCTCCGACTCGGATACGAGGCTTTCATGTTTCTGGGTTCCACTATAAACTTCTTTTAATTTTTTAATTTTTAATTTTAATTTTGTTTAGTTCGCGCCCGAGCCGCTAGGCGGCTACGTCACGGAAAATTTTCTCGAAAGTGAACATTACTTTCGAGGTTTATATAAAGCGAGAATTCGCCAAGATACGGAGAAAAAATGCAGACACAGGAGAAACTTTTTAAAAGACTGTTGTCCATCGACATTACTTTCGGCTTGTACGACGAAAATAAAATTGATTTTTAAAAGAATTACCTCTCGAAATATCGAGCATCGTAATGGCGATGCTAGACTGGAGATCTCTTAAATACGTTGCGATGGTTAGTCGCAGCTGGAAACATATATCCGAATATGAACAAAGACGAAGAAGAAGACTGTTGCGACGGATGAGCAAGACAAGGAAATATGCTTCGGCTAAATCGAGAGAAAGAAAAATTTTCGATTTAATCCGTACAAACAAGGGCGCTGAAATAACGTACCGCACAAATCAGAAATTACAAATATTTGCCGTTCCCGAGGCGTTGAATCGTCAGGGACGAACTAATATAAGAGTCTAATATTAAAATGTTAATGTAATAAAATAAATAATCGATCCACGCTCTTTGTTGAAAACAACAAAACTAATAAAGATAATTAACTGTTAAAATAATATATTCGTAACTTATAATATTATCGACGTTTTCACTCCAAGCCAGACTCGGCTTCAGCGAGAAAGCTTTCTAATCACCAAACGATCACGAAAGCCGACTTGCTCTGACCACATCCATATTGCTTCTCTCCCGTTTCATCGGTCAAGCGCGCGATGCCGTGGTTTCGATAGTGACCGCGCCCTGTCCCGAAACTACGTGTCCTAAATCCCTAGATAAAATAAATCCCTTGACCTTGATTTCCGAAACTCTTACAGTTCAGCCAGCCTGACGCTACATTCCACCTCGAAGGACGCTCATCCAAATACGAAAACACAAAATACACTACATTTAAGCGTTCAAATAATTCCTATAAGCTAGTTGACAAAATAAACTTTGGTTCGTAAAGTGATACTAATATTTAGATTTGATCGCAGTCCTTTTTTGCGTCGTTATGCTTCTCTATCTCGGTTGGATCAATATTATCTCCGACTCGGATCCGAGGCTTTCATGTTTCTGGGTTCCACTATAAACTTCTTTTAATTTTTTAATTTTTAATTTTTATTTTGTTTAGTTCGCGCCCGAGCCGCTAGGCGGCTACGTCACGGAAAATTTTCTCGAAAGTGAACATTACTTTCGAGGTTTATATAAAGCGAGAATTCGCCAAGATACGGAGAAAAAATGCAGACACTGGAGAAACTTTTTAAAAGACTGTTGTCCATCGACATTACTTTCGGCTTGTACGACGAAAATAAAATTGATTTTATAAAAGAATTACCTCTCGAAATATCGAGCATGTAATGGCGATGCTAGACTGGAGATCTCTTAAATACGTTGCGATGGTTAGTCGCAGCTGGAAACATATATCCGAATATGAACAAAGACGAAGAAGAAGACTGTTGCGACGGATGAGCAAGACAAGGAAATATGCTTCGGCTAAATCGAGAGAAAGAAAAATTTTCGATTTAATCCGTACAAACAAGGGCGCTGAAATAACATACCGCACAAATCAGAAATTACAAATATTTGCCGCTCCCGAGGCGTTGAATCGTCAGGGACGAACTAATATAAGAGTCTAATATTAAAATGTTAATGTAATAAAATAAATAATCGATCAACGCTCTTTGTTGAAAACAACAAAACTAATAAAGATAATTAACTGTTAAAATAATATATTCGTAACTTATAATATTATTGACGTTTTCACTCCAAGCCAGACTCGGCTTCAGCGAGAAAGCTTTCTAATCACCAAACGATCACGAAAGCCGACTTGCTCTGACCACATCCGTACTGCTTCTCTCCCGTTTCATCGGTCAAGCGCGCGATGCCGTGGTTTCGATAGTGACCGCGCCCTGTCCCGAAACTACGTGTCCTAAATCCCTAGATAAAATAAATCCCTTGACCTTGATTTCCGAAACTCTTACAGTTCAGCCAGCCTGACGCTACATTCGACCTCGAAGGACGCTCATCCAAATACGAAAACACAAAATACACTACATTTAAGCGATCAAATAATTCTTATAAGCTAGTTGACAAAATAAACTTTGGTTCGTAAAGTGATACTAATATTTAGATTTGATCGCAGTCCTTTTTTGCGTCGTTATGCTTCTCTATCTCGGTTGGATCAATATTATCTCCGACTCGGATCCGAGGCTTTCATGTTTCTGGGTTCCACTATAAACTTCTTTTAATTTTTTAATTTTTATTTTTATTTTGTTTAGTTCGCGCCCGAGCCGCTAGGCGGCTACGTCACGGAAAATTTTCTCGAAAGTGAACATTACTTTCGAGGTTTATATAAAGCGAGAATTCGCCAAGATACGGAGAAAAAATGCAGACACTGGAGAAACTTTTTAAAAGACTGTTGTCCATCGACATTACTTTCGGCTTGTACGACGAAAATAAAATTGATTTTATAAAAGAATTACCTCTCGAAATATCGAGCATGGTAATGGCGATGCTAGACTGGAGATCTCTTAAATACGTTGCGATGGTTAGTCGCAGCTGGAAACGTATATCCGAATATGAACAAAGACGAAGAAGAAGACTGTTGCGACGGATGAGCAAGACAAGGAAATATGCTTCGGCTAAATCGAGAGAAAGAAAAATTTTCGATTTAATCCGTACAAACAAGGGCGCTGAAATAACATACCGCACAAATCAGAAATTACAAATATTTGCCGTTCCCGAGGCGTTGAATCGTCAGGGACGAACTAATATAAGAGTCTAATATTAAAATGTTAATGTAATAAAATAAATAATCGATCCACGCTCTTTGTTGAAAACAACAAAACTAATAAAGATAATTAACTGTTAAAATAATATATTCGTAACTTATAATATTATCGACGTTTTCACTCCAAGCCAGACTCGGCTTCAGCGAGAAAGCTTTCTAATCACCAAACGATCACGAAAGCCGACTTGCTCTGACCACATCCATACTGCTTCTCTCCCGTTTCATCGGTCAAGCGCGCGATGCCGTGGTTTCGATAGTGACCGCGCCCTGTCCCGAAACTACGTGTCCTAAATCCCTAGATAAAATAAATCCCTTGACCTTGATTTCCGAAACTCTTACAGTTCAGCCAGCCTGACGCTACATTCGACCTCGAAGGACGCTCATCCAAATACGAAAACACAAAATACACTACATTTAAGCGATCAAATAATTCCTATAAGCTAGTTGACAAAATAAACTTTGGTTCGTAAAGTGATACTAATATTTAGATTTGATCGCAGTCCTTTTTTGCGTCGTTATGCTTCTCTATCTCGGTTGGATCAATATTATCTCCGACTCGGATCCGAGGCTTTCATGTTTCTGGGTTCCACTATAAACTTCTTTTAATTTTTTAATTTTTAATTTTTATTTTGTTTAGTTCGCGCCCGAGCCGCTAGGCGGCTACGTCACGGAAAATTTTCTCGAAAGTGAACATTACTTTCGAGGTTTATATAAAGCGAGAATTCGCCAAGATACGGAGAAAAAATGCAGACACTGGAGAAACTTTTTAAAAGACTGTTGTCCATCGACATTACTTTCGGCTTGTACGACGAAAATAAAATTGATTTTTAAAAGAATTACCTCTCGAAATATCGAGCATGGTAATGGCGATGCTAGACTGGAGATCTCTTAAATACGTTGCGATGGTTAGTCGCAGCTGGAAACATATATCCGAATATGAACAAAGACGAAGAAGAAGACTGTTGCGACGGATGAGCAAGACAAGGAAATATGCTTCGGCTAAATCGAGAGAAAGAAAAATTTTCGATTTAATCCGTACAAACAAGGGCGCTGAAATAACATACCGCACAAATCAGAAATTACAAATATTTGCCGCTCCCGAGGCGTTGAATCGTCAGGGACGAACTAATATAAGAGTCTAATATTAAAATGTTAATGTAATAAAATAAATAATCGATCAACGCTCTTTGTTGAAAACAACAAAACTAATAAAGATAATTAACTGTTAAAATAATATATTCGTAACTTATAATATTATTGACGTTTTCACTCCAAGCCAGACTCGGCTTCAGCGAGAAAGCTTTCTAATCACGAAACGATCACGAAAGCCGACTTGCTCTGACCACATCCATATTGCTTCTCTCCCGTTTCATCGGTCAAGCGCGCGATGCCGTGGTTTCGATAGTGACCGCGCCCTGTCCCGAAACTACGTGTCCTAAATCCCTAGATAAAATAAATCCCTTGACCTTGATTTCCGAAACTCTTACAGTTCAGCCAGCCTGACGCTACATTCCACCTCGAAGGACACTCATCCAAATACGAAAACACAAAATACACTACATTTAAGCGATCAAATAATTCCTATAAGCTAGTTGACAAAATAAACTTTGGTTCGTAAAGTGATACTAATATTTAGATTTGATCGCAGTCCTTTTTTGCGTCGTTATGCTTCTCTATCTCGGTTGGATCAATATTATCTCCGACTCGGATCCGAGGCTTTCATGTTTCTGGGTTCCACTATAAACTTCTTTTAATTTGTTTTTTATTTTTATTTTTATTTTGTTCGCGCCCGAGCCGCTAGGCGGCTACGTCACGGAAAATTTTCTCGAAAGTGAACATTACTTTCGAGGTTTATATAAAGCGAGAATTCGCCAAGATACGGAGAAAAAATGCAGACACTGGAGAAACTTTTTAAAAGACTGTTGTCCATCGACATTACTTTCGGCTTGTACGACGAAAATAAAATTGATTTTTAAAAGAATTACCTCTCGAAATATCGAGCATTGTAATGGCGATGCTAGACTGGAGATCTCTTAAATACGTTGCGATGGTTAGTCGCAGCTGGAAACATATATCCGAATATGAACAAAGACGAAGAAGAAGACTGTTGCGACGGATGAGCAAGACAAGGAAATATGCTTCGGCTAAATCGAGAGAAAGAAAAATTTTCGATTTAATCCGTACAAACAAGGGCGCTGAAATAACATACCGCACAAATCAGAAATTACAAATATTTGCCGCTCCCGAGGCGTTGAATCGTCAGGTACGAACTAATATAAGAGTCTAATATTAAAATGTTAATGTAATAAAATAAATAATCGATCAACGCTCTTTGTTGAAAACAACAAAACTAATAAAGATAATTAACTGTTAAAATAATATATTCGTAACTTATAATATTATCGACGTTTTCACTCCAAGCCAGACTCGGCTTCAGCGAGAAAGCTTTCTAATCACCAAACGATCACGAAAGCCAACTTGCTCTGACCACATCCGTACTGCTTCTCTCCCGTTTCATCGGTCAAGCGCGCGATGCCGTGGTTTCGATAGTGACCGCGCCCTGTCTCGAAACTACGTGTCCTAAATCCCTAGATAAAATAAATCCCTTGACCTTGATTTCCGAAACTCTTACAGTTCAGCCAGCCTGACGCTACATTCGACCTCGAAGGACGCTCATCCAAATACGAAAACACAAAATACACTACATTTAAGCGATCAAATAATTCCTATAAGCTAGTTGACAAAATAAACTTTGGTTCGTAAAGTGATACTAATATTTAGATTTGATCGCAGTCCTTTTTTGCGTCGTTATGCTTCTCTATCTCGGTTGGATCAATATTATCTCCGACTCGGATCCGAGGCTTTCATGTTTCTGGGTTCCACTATAAACTTCTTTTAATTTTTTAATTTTTAATTTTAATTTTGTTTAGTTCGCGCCCGAGCCGCTAGGCGGCTACGTCACGGAAAATTTTCTCGAAAGTGAACATTACTTTCGAGGTTTATATAAAGCGAGAATTCGCCAAGATACGGAGAAAAAATGCAGACACTGGAGAAACTTTTTAAAAGACTGTTGTCCATCGACATTACTTTCGGCTTGTACGACGAAAATAAAATTGATTTTTTAAAAGAATTACCTCTCGAAATATCGAGCATCGTAATGGCGATGCTAGACTGGAGATCTCTTAAATACGTTGCGATGGTTAGTCGCAGCTGGAAACATATATCCGAATATGAACAAAGACGAAGAAGAAGACTGTTGCGACGGATGAGCAAGACAAGGAAATATGCTTCGGCTAAATCGAGAGAAAGAAAAATTTTCGATTTAATCCGTACAAACAAGGGCGCTGAAATAACATACCGCACAAATCAGAAATTACAAATATTTGCCGCTCCCGAGGCGTTGAATCGTCAGGGACGAACTAATATAAGAGTCTAATATTAAAATGTTAATGTAATAAAATAAATAATCGATCAACGCTCTTTGTTGAAAACAACAAAACTAATAAAGATAATTAACTGTTAAAATAATATATTCGTAACTTATAATATTATCGACGTTTTCACTCCAAGCCAGACTCGGCTTCAGCGAGAAAGCTTTCTAATCACCAAACGATCACGAAAGCCAACTTGCTCTGACCACATCCGTACTGCTTCTCTCCCGTTTCATCGGTCAAGCGCGCGATGCCGTGGTTTCGATAGTGACCGCGCCCTGTCCCGAAACTACGTGTCCTAAATCCCTAGATAAAATAAATCCCTTGACCTTGATTTCCGAAACTCTTACAGTTCAGCCAGCCTGACGCTACATTCCACCTCGAAGGACGCTCATCCAAATACGAAAACACAAAATACACTACATTTAAGCGTTCAAATAATTCCTATAAGCTAGTTGACAAAATAAACTTTGGTTCGTAAAGTGATACTATTATTTAGATTTGATCGCAGTCCTTTTTTGCGTCGTTATGCTTCTCTATCTCGGTTGGATCAATATTATCTCCGACTCGGATCCGAGGCTTTCATGTTTCTGGGTTCCACTATAAACTTCTTTTAATTTTTTAATTTTTAATTTTAATTTTGTTTAGTTCGCGCCCGAGCCGCTAGGCGGCTACGTCACGGAAAATTTTCTCGAAAGTGAACATTACTTTCGAGGTTTATATAAAGCGAGAATTCGCCAAGATACGGAGAAAAAATGCAGACACTGGAGAAACTTTTTAAAAGACTGTTGTCCATCGACATTACTTTCGGCTTGTACGACGAAAATAAAATTGATTTTTAAAAGAATTACCTCTCGAAATATCGAGCATTGTAATGGCGATGCTAGACTGGAGATCTCTTAAATACGTTGCGATGGTTAGTCGCAGCTGGAAACATATATCCGAATATGAACAAAGACGAAGAAGAAGACTGTTGCGACGGATGAGCAAGACAAGGAAATATGCTTCGGCTAAATCGAGAGAAAGAAAAATTTTCGATTTAATCCGTACAAACAAGGGCGCTGAAATAACATACCGCACAAATCAGAAATTACAAATATTTGCCGCTCCCGAGGCGTTGAATCGTCAGGGACGAACTAATATAAGAGTCTAATATTAAAATGTTAATGTAATAAAATAAATAATCGATCAACGCTCTTTGTTGAAAACAACAAAACTAATAAAGATAATTAACTGTTAAGATAATATATTCGTAACTTATAATATTATCGACGTTTTCACTCCAAGCCAGACTCGGCTTCAGCGAGAAAGCTTTCTAATCACCAAACGATCACGAAAGCCAACTTGCTCTGACCACATCCGTACTGCTTCTCTCCCGTTTCATCGGTCAAGCGCGCGATGCCGTGGTTTCGATAGTGACCGCGCCCTGTCTCGAAACTACGTGTCCTAAATCCCTAGATAAAATAAATCCCTTGACCTTGATTTCCGAAACTCTTACAGTTCAGCCAGCCTGACGCTACATTCGACCTCGAAGGACGCTCATCCAAATACGAAAACACAAAATACACTACATTTAAGCGATCAAATAATTCCTATAAGCTAGTTGACAAAATAAACTTTGGTTCGTAAAGTGATACTAATATTTAGATTTGATCGCAGTCCTTTTTTGCGTCGTTATGCTTCTCTATCTCGGTTGGATCAATATTATCTCCGACTCGGATCCGAGGCTTTCATGTTTCTGGGTTCCACTATAAACTTCTTTTAATTTTTTAATTTTTAATTTTAATTTTGTTTAGTTCGCGCCCGAGCCGCTAGGCGGCTACGTCACGGAAAATTTTCTCGAAAGTGAACATTACTTTCGAGGTTTATATAAAGCGAGAATTCGCCAAGATACGGAGAAAAAATGCAGACACTGGAGAAACTTTTTAAAAGACTGTTGTCCATCGACATTACTTTCGGCTTGTACGACGAAAATAAAATTGATTTTTTAAAAGAATTACCTCTCGAAATATCGAGCATCGTAATGGCGATGCTAGACTGGAGATCTCTTAAATACGTTGCGATGGTTAGTCGCAGCTGGAAACATATATCCGAATATGAACAAAGACGAAGAAGAAGACTGTTGCGACGGATGAGCAAGACAAGGAAATATGCTTCGGCTAAATCGAGAGAAAGAAAAATTTTCGATTTAATCCGTACAAACAAGGGCGCTGAAATAACGTACCGCACAAATCAGAAATTACAAATATTTGCCGTTCCCGAGGCGTTGAATCGTCAGGGACGAACTAATATAAGAGTCTAATATTAAAATGTTAATGTAATAAAATAAATAATCGATCAACGCTCTTTGTTGAAAACAACAAAACTAATAAAGATAATTAACTGTTAAAATAATATATTCGTAACTTATAATATTATTGACGTTTTCACTCCAAGCCAGACTCGGCTTCAGCGAGAAAGCTTTCTAATCACGAAACGATCACGAAAGCCGACTTGCTCTGACCACATCCGTACTGCTTCTCTCCCGTTTCATCGGTCAAGCGCGCGATGCCGTGGTTTCGATAGTGACCGCGCCCTGTCTCGAAACTACGTGTCCTAAATCCTTAGATAAAATAAATCCCTTGACCTTGATTTCCGAAACTCTTACAGTTCAGCCAGCCTGAA
>JAXRKO010001052.1:0-22903 GCA_037039905.1 Formica aserva
GAAAGAGTAAAACGATCTTCCCGAGCGGCAACTAAATGCTCGCGTAATCGTCGCAATAGGCGGCTTAAGAAGGAATTGGCTCGAGCGTCCGTAGACCCCAATTTTGTGTGAAATTTCACTAAACTTAAGCTAACTCAGCGAAACTTACACAATATACAAGTACACGATACACAACCTCGCCCCGCTTCTTCTGCTCCCTCCCCTCCTTATTCTCCTATTTCTTCTCCTGAGCGTTTTCACTCAGCTTCTTTCGAACCTCAACCCTCGCGAATTCCCACTCCCCCTCCCCCTTCTGACTGTCCCCCTAGTTCTTCTGTCGATTTTTCACCTCCTTCTTATTCCCCCGTCTCTTCCCGCGAGTGTTCTCACTCACCTTCTCTCGAACCTCAACCTCAACCCACTAGAATTCCTACTCCTCCCTCCTCCTTACCCCTCGAATCGCCCGATCTCTCAGAAGAGTCGCGCGTTTTCGAAGAAGCTCTTCAGGACTTCGTAGAAGAGTGTCCCGATCTCAAAGAGGAACCGGAAGATTTTAAATCGGAATCTTCCGATCCCGAAGGAGAGTCGGAGTCCTTTTTCGAAGACCAGGACAGGGAAACCTGCTGAGTACAGAAGGTACCTCCTAAGCCAATTTCCTGCTTATTCTGTGCCTCTTACGGACGAGGATTATCGCGTCGGTCCAGATATAGTGGACCTCGATCAATTTCACCATATCCTTCAAACCAGTCCACCTGGCTCCATTATTCCTTTTTTTGTCCCAGGCTGCCCTTTTTCCTTTAGCCGTCCCTATTGAGGTCTTTTGGATGAAGTTCCCTTCTCCCTCCACGGTGCAACTCCAAGACCTTTAATAGTCCTTCCCTTTTATCCCTACCGTCCAACTTTCATTTCTCTAATAATTTATTTATAATAATTTTTTTTTATTTGAAATATTTATTGTAAATTTCCAACCGGAATTTAAATTTTAGTTTCTCTTTTAATTTCGGTTGATGTCTTCGCATTTATTGTAACATCCGCGAGAATATAATTTTCCTTCACCTACATTCACGCACACAAACACAAGTACATCTTCGAATTTAAGAAAATGTATTTTTATAAATAAGATTTTAAAAATCAAATTAAATGTTCCTTCGTTAAATATTATCTTTTTTTTTAATCATTCATTTCCAATTTTTTGAATAAATGTAAAGTTAAATTTTAAAATCGAATAATTTATTAACCCGACTTTCTCCC
Organism: Formica aserva; assembly: GCA_037039905.1. Taxonomy (NCBI): domain Eukaryota; kingdom Metazoa; phylum Arthropoda; class Insecta; order Hymenoptera; family Formicidae; genus Formica; species Formica aserva. Next base: position 1,231 of record JAXRKO010001052.1, read on the forward strand.
CATTACCCGAAATCGCACAGGGTCCCGTCCCGGGAATTTCAGTTCCTTTACCAAAAAGGGGACCGCCGACCGAACGGCCCGTGGACAGAGTAAGAGCGACCCTTCCGGTCGTTGACCTGTCTAAGGCCCTGTATCGTTCGTTCGACTCTAGGACACGCATCGTCTAGCGTTTGTCTAGAGATAAGTAAGTTACGCCCTCCCGCTAACTCTCCCTTCCATTGAGTCTGAACGTAACAATATGTTACTTTATGTTTTATGTTATAAAATTGACGATTATATATTAATGCAAATACTTACTACAATATTTTACGATATCCACTTCATAACTATTCCATGTAGAATCGGGACTTTCACAGTTTATTATTAATGTTGCACTGTTTGCCGTTTGAGGTGGCCACCAACATTGCTGAATATCCTCCTTATCTTTAAAAAGCCATGCTGTTGGAATTTCAGAATATGTAGAATCTGATAAAAATTTAACTGTTCAAGATTGAAACGTTTAATTTAGTCGATAAAATTAAACTGTAAATTCAACCGACAAATCTGAACGATAAGAGCTGCAATCAAAACCCGAGCGAGAATAAACATCGTCGCGATCAGCCGATCGGCGCGTGATCGCATGATCAAAACAAAGAAAAAGTGTGGCAAACACCTAGATTCTCGAACATTCGGTGCCGAAAATCTCCTATTATGGAAATCGGTCGAACGCGATTCTGTTCCATCGTTATTCAGTCTGCCTACGACAACGATTCGAGCCGGTCGAAATTCATCGACTTTTCGCATTCGCATTTTGCATATTCTCGCTCGTGTCGCGTACGCAGTAGGCTTACTCGTCTCAAATCGGTCCGAATTGTCTCGCATACGATCGCATTCATATTCTCGCAGCGGTCAATTCGGTCATATCTCAAACTGTATTCTTCAGTCAATTAGTGCTAAGACATCGTGAAAGTTAATTGTTAAGAGTGTGGAGTCCGAGAGTCGACGCGCGTTAACCGTTCCGCGAATGTCCTCTGCCTCGCGCTAAGCAACATCCGGCGTCCGCGTGCAAGATATCCGTTCTCGCGAGAGCCTCTAGCAAGAAACTCTGCAAGATTTCCGACACGCGTCGAAGGCAGTCATTAACAGGACATTTTGAAGATATCCGTCGGATTCGCGGAATACGTGCCGTCGCTAGCTCATATTATTCTAAATAAAACGAATAGTTAAAACAATCTGCACTCGACTCTTTTCTCAATCTCCTTATCCTCCAGCGGATCTACGGATTCGCGTTACACACCGCTTCTCGCTCATCTCTGAGCGTTTCTCTCAGTTTCGGGTGATCTCGTCGAGGTCGACTCCCGAACATATTGGTCCTTCGAGCCGGATAGAAGCGTGTGTGGAGGATAAGTTCGCGAGTGAGTGATAGTTCATCCAACCACAATGTCGGAGCACGTCGCACATCAGCAGCAGCTGCAGCGAACGATTGAACGCGCTCTCGAGAACTTCAAAAAAATCGGTAGGAGCAATCTAACACCAGCTAAGGTGCGGTCCAGGATCTCAACGCTCAAGGAATACTGGAGTCAATTCTTCAATGGACATGCAGAGGTGTCGAGGAAAGTCCCGGAAGCAATCCGGTCGTCTTTCAGTTACTTCAAAGACAATCATTACGACGCGACTCAAGCAACATACGAAAACACTCTGGACCACATGGCGGACATCCTGGAGGAAATGGAGCCGGTCGTGAGTCCAAATCCGTCTCTTTCCTCGACGAGGCCGCACGCGGAAGCGTCCGCGTTTTCGTTATCGCATCTTCCGTCCATTAAATTACCTCCGTTCGACGGTAATTGTGACGAATGGGAGCAATTTCGCGATCGATTTACAACGCTAATTCGAAACAACACCGAGTTAACTGACTTTGCGCGCATGCATTTTTTATCATCGTGTCTGAAAGGTCGTGCGTTAGAATGTATCGCGAATATTTCTATAACGGCAGCTGATTTTGAAATAGCGTGGAAAGCTTTGACCTCTCGGTACGAAAGCAAACGACGGTCGATAAACACATCTTTCGACATTGCTTAACTTATCACCGATAACACGCGAGTCGGTTTCCGAGTTGCAAACATTATGTGACAAAGTGAATATCGCAGTAGCGTCGTTAAAAAATCTGAATCGAAAGCCGGAGGAACTCTGGAACGATATTCTCGTTCACCTTATTGTGCAAAAATTAGATCCGGTAACGCGAAAAACATAGAACGTGAAAGCATGCGATACCGACGCTCCGACGGCGTACGAAGATTTTCTTCGTTTTCTTCAATCTCGTACTCGCGCGCTCGAAGAATATGCGACAACCGCAAGTTCCAAGAACACTACCAAACCCGTTGCAGCCTCGCGCGTACATTCCGCCACCGCATCCGCTAGCACCCAGACTCTGTGTCCGGTGTGCAAAGCTCGACATTTTCTTAATGTGTGCCCTTCGTTCGTGAGTAAGAATGCGAGTCAACGGCGGGAGCTCGTTAAGCAGCATAAACGTTGCTTCAATTGCTTAAGCGCGAAGCATTCCGCACAGGAATGTCGGAGTAAATATTCATGTCGAGTTTGCCATAAAAAGCATCATTCGATGCTACACGTTGACTCGGATTCTGGCTCAAGTTCCTCGAGAACTATTATGCCGGATTGCTCGTCGCCTCAATCGTCCGGTTCGACACCGGAAGTATATTCTCTGATCGCCTCAACGAGAAAGCGATCACCCGTCTTATTAGCGACGGCCTGGGTAATATTAATTCTAACGGCACATCGTTAAATGATCATTTAAACGCCGGGCCGAAATTACAAACCGATCTCATGTCAGTCATCCTACAATGGCGTAGATACAAATACGCGAAAATGTATCGCCAGATTCACACCGATGCGCGTGATATAGATTACCAACGGATCTTGTGGAAGTCATCGCTGTCGGAGCCGCTCATCGATTATCAATTACTAACGGTTACGTATGGAATGTCGTGTGCTCCGTTTCTAGCTCTTCGGGTATTAAAACAACTCGTCATCGACGAAGGTCAGCACTTTCAGCTCGCAGTTCCTATTCTAAGCGATAATATTTATGTCGACGACTTACTTTACGGAGCTGACGATACCATTCGAATTCGGCAAGCGCGCGTTCAATTAAACTCTATGTTAAAGCGCGGCGGATTCGTATTACGGAAATGGGCGAGCAACTCGCCCTCTCTTCTCGAGGACATCGAAATCGCAGATCACGGTCTAGCCACGAACAAACCTCTGGCTGAAGAAGAACAAATCAAAATCCTCGGAATCGGGTGGAATCCGGCAAATGATATTTTTGAGTTTCGCGTGTCGCTGGCTGATAACGCCCCGGAAACAAAGCGTACGATCTTATCCGCGATCGCAAAATTCTACGATCCGCTTAGGTGGGTCACTCCGGTCACGATTACCGCTAAAATATTTATGCAACAACTCTGGCGACTTAAAAGCGATTGGGATGACGCGATTTCCGAGCTACACATCGTAAAGTGGAGAGAAATCTATTCTCGGCTCTCATATCTCAATAATTTACGAATAATACGCTGGATCGGTCGCGGATCGGATACAAGTCACGCCGAAATCCACGGATTTGCGGACGCATCTACACATGCCTATGCCGCATGTGTTTATATCAAAATCATTTCGTCATCAGGTCAAATCACGACAACTTTGCTCGTCGGTAAATCAAAGGTCGCGCCATTAAAATCTCTGAGCATACCACGACTCGAATTATCCGCAGCATTATTACTCGCACGACTTGTCGAGTTCGTTCGCGGATCGAACGGTTACAAGGATATTCCGTGCCATTGCTGGACAGATTCCACGATCGTGCTCGCGTGGGTAAGTCAACCTCCTTCGCGATGGAAGACTTTTGTCGCCAATCGCGTGAATGACATTCAGATTCGTCTTCCAGACGTCGAATGGCGGCATGTGTCAACGGAGGACAACCCCGCAGATTGCGCTTCGCGCGGAATATTTGGCGATGAAATTATCAATCGCGAGCTATGGTGGCATGGACCTCCATGGCTGCTTTTCGATTCCGATAAATGGCCATGTAACACTGAGCGCCTTCCTGAGGAAGCGCCTCTCGAAGAAAAGGTCAGTTCGCTACAATGCTCTCAACCGCTCTTTAAATGGGACCTCGCTTCTAGATATTCATCGTGGCCAAAGTTAATTCGCGTCACCGCGTATATCAATAAATTCGTAAATAACTGTCGGAGTAATCGCTCTTGTCGTGACACAAGCTCATTGTCGTCTTTGCCTTTGTCATCTCATTATCTGGCATCACAAAACATTGCGCTTTCTGCATACGACTGCAACAATGCCAGAACTTTCTGGATTAAGAAAATTCAAGCCGACTTATTTCCGACAGAAATAAACGCACTGTCAAAAAATCAGAGCCTCTCGTCGAGAAGCTCACTTCTCTCTCTTCGACCGTTCCTTGACCGGGACGGAATTGTGCGCGTAGGGGGACGGCTTAACAAAGCTCCTTTGCCATTGTCCGTTCGACATCCGATCCTTCTTGCGTCACACCCGTTAGTCACACTTATTGTGTATCAAACTCATTTACGAGCGTTACATGCCGGACCGCAACTCACGCTAAATGTTCTGCGCCGCGATTTCTGGATAATTCTCGCTCGTAATATGCGCCGCAATTCCCACACAAATCATGGGAGATCTTCCCGAACAACGCGTGACAGCGGCAGTCCGATGTTTTTTGCATTGCGGCCTCGATTACGCAGGACCCGTGCAAATTCGGGCCTCCGCTGGACGAGGGATTACGTTGCGTAAAGCATACATCGCGCTCTTTATCTGCCTTGCGACAAAAGCAATACAGTTGGAGTTAGTAAGTGACTACTCCACTCAAGCTTTCTTAAATGCTTACTCTCGATTTTGCTCTCGCCGCGGTCTACCACAATCTATGTATTCGGACAACGGGACAACATTCGTCGGGGCGGACCGAGAACTGACCGTCGCGTACCGGTCAGCATTACGAGATCCGAATTTTTTGAACCTGACTGCCTCCGATAACGTGACATGGAATTTCATTCCCCCGTCCGCTCCGCATCTCGGCGGGTTGTGGGAGGCAGGCGTCCGTAGCGTAAAAACTCATCTGCGCCGCGTGTTAGGAAATCATATGCTAACATACGAAGAATTCTCGACTTTATTATCTAGAATCGAAGCATGTCTTAATTCAAGACCGATAGCGCCCCTCTCTGATACGCTTGAGGACTACGAGGGTCTCACCCCCGGTCACTTTTTGATCGGATCCACGTTTACTGTAAACCCGGAACCATCCTTGCTCAATATTAACGAGAATCGCTTGTCGAGATGGCAACTCGTCCGACACGTTACTGAGCGGTTTTGGAAATTATGGAGTAACGACTATGTCAATACGTTACAACAACGAGCAAAATGGTGAAAGGTAGAACCGCCGATTGATACCGGGCAACTCGTCCTCCTGCGTAATCCTATGTTACCTCCCTGTAAGTGGGAACTGGGCCGAATGACGCAATGTCATCCCGGTTCCGACGGCTTCGTACGGGTCGTCACCGTCAAGACGGCCATCTCGGAATTCAAAAGACCGATCGTAAAATTATGCGTTTTACCTATCAATAGTGAGGCGACGAGCAATTAGGCTAATCTTCGCTGCGTTGCGTTTCATTCTGCGTTTCATTCAGTCTGCCGCTGACGACGATTCGAGCTGGTCGATAGCAATCGATCATCATTTCTCGTATCATAATTTCTCGTATGATCTTATCTCGTGTCGTATTCTCGCTCGTGTCGTGTCGCGGTACTCATAGACCATTCGCGCTGCTGTTGTTAATTTGCTCGTGTCGGATGCGCTCTCGTCATTCTCGTTGTAAATTCTCAACCGATATTCTAGCATACGATCGAGCATCGAACTCAGTGCGAAAGACGCCTCATTGTCTGTATTACTACACGCTCTATACTTATTGAGTTTGTGATTGTTAATTGTTTGGAGTTCGAGAGTCGACGCGCGTTAACCGTTCCGCGAATGTCCTCTGCCTCGCGCCAAGCAACATCCGGCGTCCGCGTGCAAGATATCCGTTCTCGCGAGAGCCTCTAGCAAGAAACTCTACAAGATTTCCGATACGCGTCGAAGGCAGTCATTAACAGGACATTTCGAAGATGTCCGTCGGAGTCGCGGAATGCCGTCGCTCGCTCCTATTATTCAAAATTAAACGAATCTTGAAACAATCTGCAATCGAGTATTTACTGAAAATCTCCTTATCCTCCAGCGGATCTACGGATTCGCGTTACACACCGCTTCTCGCTCATCTCTGAGCGTTTCTCAAGATTCGGACGATCTCGTCGAGGTCGACTCCCGAACAGGCCAGAATAATGTTTAATCGTTTTATAGGACCGTTTTTTATTGAAGGAAACATAAATTCTCAAAATTATTGCAATTTGCTAAGAAACCAAGTGATACCGGCTATTCAGAATATTGCTGGAGAAGCTTTCCACAATGTTTGGTTTCAGCAGGATGGGGCTCCGGCTTATTTTTCTCTGGAAGCTCGAAATATTCTCAACGATGTTTTTACTGATCGATGGATTGGTAGAAAAGGCACAATAGAATGGCCACCGAGATCACCAGATCTGACCCCATTAGACTTCTTTTACTGGGGGTATTTGAAAACAAAGATCTATGAGACTAGGTCCGAAAATTTAGAAGAGCTGCGGGAAAAAATAGTGAACGTTTCAAATTCAATCACACCCAATTTTTTAATTAACGTTATCGATACGTTTTACATTTGCTTAGGACACTGCCAAGTTGTCGAAGGACATCAATTTGAACATTTGATAAAATAATTAGCGTTTTTATTCCTTTACATACACCAGTGTTCCCATTCCGGTCTTGCCTTGGTTGGCCGGACACACACACGCACGCGCGTGCGCGCGCGCACACACACACACACGCACACACTGAGGAACGCGCGTGCCGCGTGAAGCCTTATCTTTCTTCTGTTGTCGCCGTGGGCCCTCGCTATCGCAAAATCTCAATAGAAATGTTCAAATGATCATAACTCCGCGAAAAAAAATCGTAGAGATCTCGGCGACCTCGCGTTGTTTTTGTCTCGGAAAGCCCTTTCGAACTAGCCCTTACTCAACTCCACATGCCATTTAAGATTCTTTGGCTCCTCCCTTCCCCCGCGGGTGTAGAGGTGGGTGTTTTTGTGATTAAATAATAGACTTTGTGATCCCATTGTATCCCTATAAATTTCAATCCTATATTTCAAACCATTCAAAAATTATTTAGGTGGCCGGAACTTTTGGTAGGCACTGTATATTGCGCCCATATAGATTCTCGCTGTTGCGTGGCGCTATGACGTATAGCAGTACGTACGCGTAACAAGAAAAGAGCGCGAAAGAAAAACCTAACCATTACTTGGCGCGTAGACAAGTAACGAGACAGTACCGTGTGTCTTCATAACGCGCTACGTGTGTGTAAAAGTTTCAATACTTTTAGTAAATAGTTCAGTGTAATATAGTGAAATAGTCTTCATAATGGGACGCAAATGTGATTACAAACATTTGCCTCTGAGTCGCCGCAGAGTTTCTTTCAAAAGCTGTATAAAAAGGTTAGTATATTTCTATTTACATAACATAATTAGGGAATTACTGCTATATACACAGATATATATACGCATACAGATTATATATGACGCACATAAAACATACATTATAAACAAATAGCAGACAAGGATGAGCAAACATAAAAAGAGAGAATGCATAAATGAGTGAGTGAGTGAGTGAATGAGTGCCCAGTGAGAAATGATAGATAGGAAAAGCGATTATTAGACGTCTGTAGACGTCTAATAAATATGTAACACGTTTTCGATCTGTATTTCTGACTGGATGAGTGAGTGAGTGAATGAGCGAGTAAGCAAACGAGCTAATGTACAAAAGTAATATATTGATTGATCGCATTGAACATCATTGAACACAAACTATTGAGCATAAACTATTGATAGACCGAGATATACTATTTTCCTTTCTTTTGTTACTTTTCAGAGTTTAGTGGCACTCAATGCGAATAATGAATACATCGCTTTGCAACATTTATATAGACTTTTAATCACTGACTTTTATTCTTTTTTTGTCCTTGCTTATTCTTGTCTGTCTATATATTTGTTTGTTACTGCATGTATTATATGTGCATCATATATAATGTGCATCTGCATGTATAGCAGTAATTCTAAAACTCTTTAAATATTATTTTTGTTAATTTTTGTAACACAAAATTCAGTATATAAATGTACATAACCAATATATATATAGAAAAGTACTTTTTTAAAGTTGGTGTTATTTAACACAAAATTACAAATTGAGAAATTAATAAATAACATATTTATCTAATTGTAAAATTATTAAGCAAATATTTTGTATAAACATATTTTGCAGCTTTATATTTTATTTGTATTTTAAAGTTAAAGTTAAAAAATTTGTAGATTGTATTTTACATTTAATAACATAACAAAATTAATTTTATAATTTTAAAACATGAAAATTAAGTAATTTGTAATAAAAATACAACATTCATTAATTATTAATGTTCAATTTAGGAATTATATTATAAATCATTGTAAAAAATTATTTTTTCTCTCGATGAAGAATAGGAATTGGATTAAATTATTAAATGGCATAGATTTTATTTAAGACAGATATACATGGCAAAGAGGAAAGAAAAATGCTGGTAATTAATAATATAAAATATTTTTAATAAAAAAAGAATATTTTTTAGAAAATATATAATTTCGTTTGATAGACATTTTAATTTATAGATACATGTATAATTTCTCTCTCTCTCTCTCTCTTTCTGTCTATTCCTCATTCATATATACAGGGTGCCCTAGACCACACGTACACCCCTTTTCTTTCAAAAACTAAGCATTTTAGAGAAAAACGTTTTGAACAAAAATTGTATGCTTTTGAGGGGAACATAAGATGGTGTCATTGGTTTGACCTTGGATGGCATCGTTAAGGTCAAGTGAAGGACACCTTTAATTTCTTAAATAGAATTCCCTATTTTTTATTGCATATTCTTATAGTTTATCCCGAGAGCTTTCCAAAACACTATAATAAAGTATTTTTTTATTAAGTACTTTTTGAGTTATTTTATATTTTAATCTGACACATTTTGATATAAAAAATAAATTATCTCGTAAAATATTTAGTTTTCGATAATCTTACCGTAATACTTTTATGTACAGAATAATGAGACAAATCAATTAGTGTAAAGAAAAAAACAAATGTTTTAAAAAATACATTGTAAATAATTACATACTTTAAAAAAAAATAATTATTTTTAAGAAAAAGTATGTAAGTAGTATAGCAATGAGAGTTCTAACCCAGGTCCTCTGAGGGGGGGTGAGAGGCGAGGGGAAACCGGCGCGGGGGTATGACGTCACGCGGGGGAATCGCGTCCTAACCGATGGGCGAAGGGTCCGCGGAGAGGGGGGAGGGGGACCGCGTCCTAACCGATGGGCGAGGGGTCCGCGAAGAGGGGGGGTGAGGGGGACCGCGTCCTAACCGATAGGCGAGGGACCCGCTAACCTAACCGGTAGGCGAGGGGTCCGCGGAGAGGGGGAGGGGGACCCGCGGCGAAACCGATAGGTGAGGGACCCGCGGGGAAGAGGGGGACCCGCGTCCTAACCGATAGGCGAGGGACCCGCGAGGAAGAGGGAACGCGATGCTGCGAGGAGGCGTAAGACAAGGATAGCGTTTGTATGCACGTTGGAGAGAGAGAGAGAGAGAGATAGCGCGAGGCATGCACTTGGGAGAGAGATAGCGCGAGGCATGCACTTGGGAGAGAGAGAGAGAGAGATAGCGCGAAGCATGCACGCGGATGATACGGCGTTCGCAAGGCGGTGTGAGAGAGATAGCGCGAGGCATGCACGCGTGTAGGAAAAGGATAGCGTCCGCATTGGCGTGGGAAAAGGATGACGTTCGCATGCATGTGGGAGAGAGAGAGACAGCGCGAGGCATGCATGGACGTGGGAGAAGGAGGCTCAGAAATAATCAACATTTTTTTTTATATAATAATAATAATAATATTTATTCAAAAAATTGTGTATATAATATAATTGTGTGTGTGTGTGTGTGTGTGTATGTGTATGTGTGTTTAAATATATATATATATATATATATATATATATAAAATATAAAAATATAAAAATAAAAATAATAATAAAATAATAATAAAAATAATAATGATAATAATAATAATGCAGCGCTCTATCTGAAACAGAAAAAATACAAGTCTTATTAAAATATCTAGTTTGAACGTTTTAAAATTTTTAAAAAATAGATACTTACAATTAATTCTTCGAGTATTTCAATGCGGTTCATAACGAGACGTCAGCTGTGTTTTATATATCAAAATCCCATTCCTTGTACATCACTTCTTCATGATCTCTCAGACGATGATCCAAATCTATTGTATTAGATTTCTTCAAGCCGATTTCTCGGCCTTGTACCATTTGTACAAGTGAAGTCACAGGAGTGTTTGTAGACAGCGCCGGGACACGGACATCTATGGGTTTGTAACGTTTTCGTAACGAATGTCTTAAACTTTCAAGTCGCGCGATTCTGCCAAACAGCGATTGAGTTCCGCGCCTCTGTTGTAATATCGCGAGTCGGTACTGTTCTTCCAACCACTCGAGACACTCAAGGCACGTTCTTTCCCATAACCCGCATGAACACGCCGAATCCACATCTATGTAAAACTCCCATAGATATTGTTCTAATCGCGCAATGTATTTGGGTTTCTCCATATTTCCAATTCAAGTTTTTTTTCACAACACAAGTTTTTGTCCAGCTTATACAATGCAAATTGGACACATACTGCAGGGCATTATCTGATACAGCGGTTTTCTACACTCTGCGCAAAACGATCCCAGGATTAGGTCAAAAATTGCACTTTCATGTTCTCGCACAACACGAATATTCGAAAATAAGTCTGAAATTCCCATAAAACAGTCTGTGCAAAATTTTTCGTTGACGTCACTTTTATAATAAAAGTATATACAGCACATTTTCACCGCACCTAAACTATTTATTTCAACTCGGTTTAAAGTACGTTGCTTTATGTCCTCCGTAATATCAATACTGCAATCACTATTGTAATCGGAATCCTCCGAAAGTACGCGGTCTTCGTCTGATGAATCGTCTAACAAATTCTCAAATGCCATCAAATTGCCATCTTCGAGAATGATATCCTCGTCATCATCATCATCAATAACTATAACTTCTTCGTCAGCCATAACACATATTGTTAAGATCGTCGTAAGGGCGTAGACGGTTGCGTACTATAACGTTGCACACTCCTCCCGATTATATATATTTTAATTTCATATCTTTTGTCTTCTTCTAACTGGAGTATCACGTCTCACCTACCTCATCACTTTTCTACATCTTAAGCAGAGTATGTCGAGAGAAAGATTTAAGTTTTGCAGACTGTGCATATCTATTACACAGTTTTTATTCATACATAAAGCATGGGATAAATAATTAAATTCACAGATAAATAGTAAAATAACTTATTTATTACAAGCGTCATGAAGAATATCATTTACAGCACATGTCAATAACTCGCAATCTATGAGCGATTCGCTGTTAAACATATCACTTTCACGTATCGCTTTTGCAGCGTCGCATACATTAGCGATATTATTACGTTGTAAAACAGTTACAAATTGTTTGAATTTTTCATTAACAATATGAGTATTTTCGCATAGCCAGTAATACATATGATCTATGCATTTTTCAAAATCGAATAAATATAATAGAGTTGGCGGTTTCATGTATAAAGAATTATTGGATAATCCGATTTTTATAATATTCGAATTATATATTTTAACCACTTCGAATGTCAAATCTCGGACCCGCAATGGGATTTCAGTCGATTGTAGAAGTTCAATGTCCCCACGTTTCTGCATGAGCGATTTCCACGTTTCAAAAGGCAATATTATTTGATTGCCCCGATTATCGCCGAGAACCAATTCCACGCAAGATACAGCTCCAACGTTTATTCCAATGTCCATATATTTGTATGACGTCGGGGTTAAGGCGTATCGTCTTCCAAGTATACGAACCGCACGACGAGGCTCGGATGAAATGCTAGGGAGTAAAAAATATTATTTATATAAATATTTAAAAGGTGTAAAAAATATTTAAAAAGTATAAAAATTTTTTAAGTTAATTAAAACTTACTTGTTACATTTCTTCTTCTTACACGGTGAAGTTTCATCAGCATCTTGAATCGGAACGTAATAATTCATGAGGCTTCCTTCAGTAGGATACATTTTATATGAACCTTTCACACAAGCGGCCGATGCAATACTGAACGTATTAAACATATTTAAAATATGTATTAGCGTTGCAAAATTGCAATGTGGGGTGGATTATTGCCGACGCGATATTTTTTCAATTTTTCTATTCAAGCGCCGATGTACGGCTGCTTCGCGATGACATCACCCCCAGGTGTGAGATTTAGCGGAATGCACAAAAATGCAACGTAATATAAAATTTTCAAGCGCCGATGTGCGGCTGCTTCGCGATGACATCATCCTAGATATCAGAATTCAAACGCGCGTGTCAAAACATGACAAAAATCGTGAAGCGGAATGCACAAAAAAATGCACCATAATATAAAATTTTCAAGCGCCGATGTGCGGCTTCTTCGCGATGACCTTATCCTAGATATCAGAATTCAAACGCGCGTGTCAAAACATGACAAAATCGTGAAATATAAGGATAATCCTCATGATTAAATTGCACTAAAAACTTTTGCGATGCATCTTGGCTGAGATGACATCATCTCTAGACGACAAAAATGCAATAATCGACATTAGTCAAAATGTACGTGACAAACCGCGAAATAAAGATTTAGTTGATACACATGATACAAAGAGACATCAAGATAGAATATAAAATCATGGTAAAAAGGCACACCCTGTCAGTATTTTCGCCAAGAGTTCCGAGACAAGAGCTACTAATAAGCGCGTCTTGTTAGCAAAATTATTGACATAAATTTTGGAAATATGGCGGAAAACAGTGCCGAACGAAATCTGCGCGAGCAATCTACATGGGTGAATTCGATAGAGGAGTACGTTGCGTGGGAGCAACGATGCGACGAATATATCGAATCGGCGGAAGAGCAAAGTCGAATCAAACGTCCACGATTATCGATCGGGATTCGACAATCGCTGATTGCCCGAATCGCACGACTCGAGGGATTGAAGAACTCATTACGCAGGCGTTTTGTACACGCGGGTGCAGGGTGCAGTACGCGACAACACGGATTGATTTGGCGAGAGATCGATACGGCGTTCGAGAGCCGCATATTGACTGGTGCGGTTATAAATCATAATCACATCGAGCCTCGTCAATTTTTCGAGGATGCCAAAGACATTGTGTTCGAACACGTGCAAACCGTGCTGAAAAAACACTTTAATGTGAAAATTAATACATTGTTCAATGGTGAATTTGTGACGGGTGATAAACGCGCAAATAAAAGTATCAATACGAGAAACTATGAACTCTTTCGCACAACCGATTTACGCGAATGGTACGAGTGGCGCGTTGTCGAGCCCACTCTAGCATCGCTCGAAGAATTTCAGGAACGCGATAGCGGGTGGGCATTGTCGCGAATACTCGATTTAACTGTAAATATAAATAAATATAATCCTTTGCGCGCGGGATGTCATATAAAATTACCGCGGGCGATAATAATGAAGAGAGCGGTGATCAACGTGCAATCTAATGACAATGCGTGTTTCGCGTGGTCTGTGGTCGCCGCTCTACATCCAGCTAAATTGAAAGTGGATCGGGAATCTTCGTATCCTCATTATACAACAGTGCTGAATCTCCAGGACATTGAGTTTCCAGTGACTGTGAATCAAATTAATAAATTTGAACTTGCCAACGATATTTCAATCAATGTATATAGTATCGAGGAAAAGAACATTGTCCCGATACGTCTAAGTGAGCTGAAAAGAGACAAACACGTCAACTTGCTGTACGTGGAAGACAACAACGTTGGACATTTCGCGTGGATCAAGAATCTATCCAGGCTCGTGAGCTCGCAATTGAGCAAACATAATGGACAAAAATATATCTGCGATCGGTACGTATATATTTAATAAAATACATTGTAGATATAATGCAACAAAAAATTAAAAATTATTTCTTTTACAGATGTTTACACTACTTTGATTCGAATGGCAAGTTACAATCACATACGGTGGACTGTCGAGAGATGAACGAGTGCGCTATCCGATTACCGAGCGATAAGGACAAGTGGCTCACGTTCAACAATTATAATCGGAAAGAGCGGCTTCCTTTCGTCGTGTACGCCGACTTGGAGTGTGTTTTGGAGAAGACGGAGGAAGAGAGAAACTACCAACATCATAAAGTATTTAGTATTGCTTATTATGTACATTGCTCGTACGACGATTCGTTATCCGCGTATCATTCCCGTCGCGATATCGATTGCACATCATGGTTCGTCGAAGAACTAAAAAATTTAGCGCAGCGTGTAAAAAGTATTTTATCAGCTAATGTCCCCATGGTAAATTTAACATCTGATGAATGTGAAAAATTTCACAACGCGACACAATGCCATATATGCGAGAAACCATTTGTACAAGACGATACACGCGTACGCGATCATTGTCATCTGACGGGGCGATACAGAGGTCCCGCGCATTCAAATTGCAATTTAAATTATAAAGATTCTTTTTGCATTCCAATAGTTTTTCATAATTTATCCGGTTACGACGCACATTTTATTATAAAGGAAATAGCTACAGCGTTCGAAGGGGAAATTGAAATACTTCCGATAACAAAAGAAAAATATATATCGTTTACGAAAAATGTTAAACTTGGCGGAGAGAAATCACAAAATCATATTAAATTGCGTTTTATCGATTCGTATAAATTTCTCACAGCTAGTCTCGATAAATTGGCATCATTCTTGAATAAAGACAAACTCAAAATTTTAAAATCTGAATTTCAAAATTTATCAAATGACAATTTCAATTTATTAACACGGAAGGGCGTCTTTCCGTACGAATATATTGACTGCGTCGACAGGTTGCAAGATACGTGTTTACCACCGCGCGAATCATTTTACAGTTCCTTGACCGGTGACACAATATCCGAGAGCGATTACGCGCACGCCGAGAACGTGTGGGAGCGGTTCTCCATTCGAACGCTGGGCGAATATAGCGACTTGTATCTCAAAATTGATGTATTGTTATTAGCAGACATTTTTGAAAATTTCCGCGAGAGTTGTATTAAAAGTTATGGGCTCGACCCCGCGTATTACTATACTCTTCCCGGATACACGTGGGACGCCATGTTGAAGCATACGAATATTACATTCGAATTGCTTACGGATATCGACATGGTTCTATTCATCGAACGCGGAATACGCGGTGGTTTGAGTCAATGTTCCAACAGATACGCACATGCTAATAACAAGTATATGGAATCGTACGATCCATCGAAACCTTCATCATATCTCACGTACTTTGATGTAAATAATTTGTACGGATGGGCAATGTGTCAACCTTTGCCCTATGCAGATTTTCGATGGGTCGACGACGTATCCGATTTTGATACATCATCGATCGCGCTCGATTCGCCTATAGGCTACATCCTTGAAGTCGATCTCGAGTATCCGCAACGTGTTCACGATGCGCACACTGACCTACCGTTTTGCCCGACACGCGACAAACCACCTGGTAAGCGGCAGGATAAGCTGCTCGCAACCTTATATGATAAGAAGCGTTACGTGATACATTACCGCAACCTGCAGCAATGCACGCGACACGGACTTCGAGTTACAAAAATACATCGAATATTACAGTTTTCGCAATCTCCATGGCTTCGCAGTTATATCGAACTCAATACACAATTCCGAACACTCGCGAAAAATGATTTTGAAAAAAATTTATATAAATTAATGAATAATGCGGTATTTGGCAAAACGATGGAAAATGTGCGCAATCACGTTAATATTAAGCTCGTGACACATTGGGATGGAAGATATGGCGCAGAGGCGATGATCGCAAAACCAAATTTTCATAGTAGAAGCGTGTTTTCGGAGAATCTGATCGCCGTTGAATTGCGCAATCTCGAGGTGAAATTTAATAAACCAATCTACGTGGGTATGTGTATACTCGACATATCCAAGACATGTTTGTACGAGTTTCACCACGATTATATGGTACCTATGTATCGAGAGAAATGTAAAGTCATGTACACCGACACCGACAGTCTCATATATCACATCGAGTGTGAAGATGTATATGAGAATATAAAGCGCAACGTCGACAGATTCGATACCAGCGATTATGCGGTGGACAATGTGTACGGTATACCGCTCGCGAATAAAAAGATACCGGGTTTAATGAAGGATGAAAATAATGGCGCCATCATGACCGAATTCGTCGGGCTTAGGGCAAAAATGTACGCGTTGCGAGTAGATGGTAAGAAAGACACGAAAAAAGTAAAAGGCGTCAAGAGTAACGTCGTCGCGAGAACGATAACGTTCGACGATTACACGCGGTGTTTGAACGAAGAGATTGAAATGACGCGTCAGCAGTCTTGTATAAGATCTAAATTACACGAAGTATACACCATCCGCGAGACAAAAATTGCTCTAAGTCCGTACGATGACAAGCGGTATATCGTACCCGAAACCACCGACACGCTACCGTGGGGACATTACAAAATACCGTTATAAATAAAAATCATGTATATTTATTGTAAATAAAAAATTACGTATATTTATTGTAAATAAAAATTATATGTATATTTATTGTAAATTATATGTATATTTTATAAAGCTTACAATTTTGTTTATATTTGTAAAATATTATTATGTATTATTGTTAACATATTTATAATATATTATTTTTATCTATCCAAGAGTTGTGTGTAGCATCAAATCCCAGCCATTTCACATAAACCTCGTCACCCTTTTTGCGTATCACCTTTTCCACGAGATGTACGTCGGGATTAGCAACGCGTTGTAACTCGTATTCGTAAAATCCGCCGGCAATGGGATTTCCGCGCGAATCTTTGAGTACGTAGGTCACGGGATTAGTTTTCTGCACTTTAACGATCTTAAACACTTCGGTCGACCAATTTGGCGTGTAACCTTTCTTAAAGATGGTCTTGACTTTACTCACGCGTACCGGATCGCCTACTTTGAATCTTGCCGGTGCCGCAATCTTTACGTTGCTGTATACCGTATTTAAAAGTTTATCGGCGATCGCGGGGGTAACATCGATAGGTCTCATACCGATAGTGCGATGTTTTCGCGCATTGTACTCTCCAACGAGCCGGGACAACGCGTCGATCCACTTGTAATTTCCATTAAGCGTAAACATTTTCCACATATTGTTCTTTAACGTTCGGTTGAATCGTTCCACGACCGAGGCTTTCATGACAGAGTACGTCGAATAATGATTAATGCTATGCTTCTTCACGAGTTTCTGTACATTTGCGTTGTAAAATTCTTTTCCTCTGTCGGTTTGAAAATTTTTCGGGCATCTTCCATCGTCTCGAATTATCTTTGCGATCGTATCCGACATCTCGTTTCCACTCTTACTCTTGAGCGCTACAGCCCACGCATACTTGCTCAACACATCGATAACTGTGAGTATGTAATTGTAGCCTTTGTTGAATCGTGCATATGGACGCATCTCGACCACGTCCGCCTGCCACAGATCGTCGTATCCATGTACTATGACACGTCTACGTGGGAAATTTTTTCTCGCTGGAGCATGCAATTCTTCCACGAGCAGCTGTTTTTCAGAGGTCTTTTGCGACATATTTGATCGAGGCATAATTTGCAATAATGAGATAATTCCTCCACGTATATTCTTTATATATCTTTCTTCTCCTGCGCTGAATTAGATGTAGTCTGCGCGTGAGTTGCATACCGAAGCATTTTCTGCATCTCATCCATCATTATTTGCAGCGTTTGCACATTCGTCTCGAGCGTGATTATCTTTTTCTCAAGTTCTTCCAGTCTATCTTCTAAAGGCTTGACACGTATTTTCACGTACTGTTTGTTTGCGGCATCAGTATCATCTTCCGGTTGCGCTACCCGTCGTATCTTGCGCGACCTTGCGTCAAAGCCGGAGGCTGTCTGACACAGAGCGTTATCGCGCACGTAATTTCTTAGTAATCCATTCCATTGATAGTATGAGTTGTTTGGTGTTCCCAACGATAATCCAAATTTATTAATCGACATTTCGATACAAACAATAATGACAGACTGACTCGTTTCGCCGACGCATAGATTAATTTATAATAAGGCCAGCTTCGTAAAGTTCCTCGATAATTGATAATATTTCATTGTCGTGGGCATTGTTGCCGGCTTGACGCGAAGCTTCCAGCAATCGCAAGCGATCTACCAACTCGTTGGGATCATTCCAATGCACATAATCGATCTTATTATCGTTTAACGCCATAGCGCGCGGTATGTTTATACCTCTTCCAGCTTTTTTTCCAGGCGCTATTATATTTTTAATAGAGATTAATGGCGCTATTATATTTTTATACTTGTATCCCTTGTTACTTAACAATGGATTACGCATATCATTGCCACGTCTATGCGCATTTGTCGCCAGTAATATATTTTTGTATTTAATTTTATCATCGTCATTGTATACGTCACCGTCGGGTATTCTCTTGAAAATCAACTCGTAGAGACCTGGTGTTCCCACGTATCTTATTCCACCGATAATTATATTGTCATCTTTATCCACATCAAAAATTTTATCACCGAGCATCATTCCTTCGTTGCAAAATTTAACACCGTAAACATAATCCATACTGATATTTTTATCTTGACTCAAAATAGCTCCCACATATTTTTGCCCTAGTGGGCCCAAATGTTCGCGCAATGTATTTTGACCCTCGGATGTTTGTAATTGATATTGAACTGACGTCACAAGCGTTTCAGGCGTAGATTCGAAAATTTCTTCCACATACGGAGACGATCTTTCGTACATTATTTGACTCGATTGTACATCTTTTATCGGAGTAGAAGCAACCACATTAGATAATTGTTTCATTCGCTTACGTTTTGATTGATTTGGAGTAGAAGTTATTAGCGAATCGTTCAATGATATATTTGACCTTGTTCGCTTTGTTCCAGACTCTTTTTTCAGATGCTTGTCTTCGAGCATACTCGATGGTTCGATTTTCGCTTCATTAGATTCCACATTGATTGTATTTTCGACAAGTTGTTTTAGAGGTTCGATAATTGGTTTAAAGTGCCTCTCCAATGCGACGTCTTCCTCCATTTGACCGGTTTTTAAAGAACGATATTTTTTGCGGATTGATTCGCTCGTTTTTACAATCTCTCTCGCAATCTTCTCACGATCGTCACTGTCAATCGTCGTCGTCATGTTGCGCTCGGACGAAAATTTTTAGACGTTGCTCGATCGATGTATCGATAGCGACTAACCACTTTATGGTATTGCAAAATCGTTAAATCCTTTTCGATATCGTCCATTAGTCTGTAAACTGTCTTTATCAATCACTACAAATCCATACTCGTGTTGCCAACATTTCTGACAGAATGCGCGAAAATCGCCGTAAGACATGTCAGTATTTACATGATCGTTGTATACATGTTTCAAGTTTGTACCATCTTGTTTAAATAAAATCAGTAAATTTGCATTGTCCCGTATAAGATGCTTGGGTATCTTGGCATACGTTTGACAAAGATAGAAACAGTCGACGCTCGAGTGTCGACCCATTGCAAAGTACTCTCTTATCGTATCTTGCTTATCGCATGCCACGTCGTCAAAGATAAAAATGGAATTCGGAAGCGCCTCGCTCGGTGGAATAACGTCACTATTATTAGAGAATGTAAAATAACCAATTTCATCGATCGATAATAGCAAATTTTCCAAGTATCGATATTTCGGTTGTTGAAGTGATTTCGAGTATACGTACACATTCTCGAAATGTACACCGTGTGGACTTTCTATCAAACTTATCAACACGTTAGTCTTACCGCAATTCGAAGGACCGCAAATGATACCGCGTATAGTAGTCGGCAGCATGTTTCCATGCTTGCGTATTTCTTTCTCGGACATTACTCGTGTTTTATCGTCAAAATTTATCACTTTGATTATCGTCGCTTGTCGCGCGAACCGCATGTTTGCTCTCGCGAATCTCAAATCAGATTTTGGAAAATGAGTCATCGGGGCCCTATTTATAGAGGCGCACCGAATCGAAACCGCTCAGTCTCAAAAATGTTTCTTCTTCTATCGGTTGACAGCGATATTCTCGAGCTTACCACCGAGCAGTTACAGATTATCCCCAAGATTGTTTTACTGCGAGACTTTGGTAGCTACGTGGAACAATTGTGGGACAAGCTTCCCGAACATATAAAAGCTGACTCAGAGGTTCAACAGTATCGTCGATGCACGCGACATTATAATTTGCCGTGCCAACAAACACATTTCGACGGTCCAACACCGTTAATAAAAGATTGTGGCAAATGCCAGCAAAAATTATAAGAGGTTGCGGTTTGTTAAATCGTGCTATAAACGCACTTCCTATCGAATTACATATTCCAGGCTATCAGTTTTGCGGACCGGGAACTCATTTAGAAACGCGTTTGGCTAGAGGCGATCGAGGTATCAATCCATTGGATGCCGCGTGTCGCGAGCACGACATAGCTTATTCTGGAAGCAACGATCTCGGTCAACGACACGTTGCGGATAATATACTCGCCACGAAAGCGCGAACACGTATTACCGCGAGAGATTCGACTATTGGTGAGAAAGCAGCCGCTACAGCTGTTTGGGCGGCTATGAAAGCAAAGACAAAATTCGGTATGGGGATGAAAACAAAAAAATCATCGATGAAGAAAAAGACTGCGAAAAAACGAATACTTCCTATAGCGAAGCGCGGTGGTATCTTACCCATTTTACCATTATTGGGAGTTCTCGGTTCGTTGGCTGGCGGAGCAGCGGGAATCGCGAAGGCGGTGAACGATAGCAAGGCGGCGCAACGTCAGCTCGAAGAAATGCAGCGTCATAATCGCGCCATGGAAGGTCACGGTCTTTATCTCGCTCCATACAAGCGCGGACGAGGGTTCTCAACAGCGGCCAAGAAAAAAAAACGTCAAAATAAAAATGCCTGCCGGTGTAACAACTAATGTACAATTGGAACAACTTGCAAGACGTATGCGTATACAATTTTTTAGAGGCGTTTTCATGCGCAATAATTTACCGATAAACGGTATACGGCGAAATGAGAGCGGTATCGTCAATTTGGATGACGTCGATGGTTTCGGTACTCATTGGGTTGCGTATGCAAAGAGGGGAGATCGTGTGGTATATTTCGATAGTTTTGGAAATCTTCGACCGCCCAAGGAATTAGTGCGATATTTTGGACAGAATGTTGCAAATATAGAATACAATCACACGGCCTATCAAAATTATAATCAAAGTATTTGTGGACAATTGTGTCTTCGATTTCTTCAAACGGTCGATGATCGATATGAATTTAAAGCCTGACAATTCACCGTCGCGACTCAGTATTCGTTCGACAGTTTTCCAGCATGTCACTCACGCTTACGTTGACCGGC
>JAXRKO010001053.1:0-22898 GCA_037039905.1 Formica aserva
GTTACGTGCCTGTAAGTGAGATTTGCCGAAAATTTTCATAACACATCAAGGAAATTGAGGAACAACGCTTCTCGGCTCACAGAGCTAAGATCGCTATGTACGCAAGTTTCCTTCGTTCGGAACGACTTAGTTACGTGCCTGTAAGTGAGATTTGCCGAAAATTTTCATAACACATCAAGGAAATTGAGGAACAACGCTTCTCGGCACACAGAGCTAAGATCGCTATGTACGCAAGTTTCCTTCGTTCGGAACGACTTAGTTACGTGCCTGTAAGTGAGATTTGCCGAAAATTTTCATAACACATCAAGGAAATTGAGGAACAACGCTTCTCGGCACACAGAGCTAAGATCGCTATGTACGCAAGTTTCCTTCGTTCGGAACGACTTAGTTACGTGCCTGTAAGTGAGATTTGCCGAAAATTTTCATAACACATCAAGGAAATTGAGGAACAACGCTTCTCGGCACACAGAGCTAAGATCGCTATGTACGCAAGTTTCCTTCGTTCGGAACGACTTAGTTACGTGCCTGTAAGTGAGATTTGCCGAAAATTTTCATAACACATCAAGGAAATTGAGGAACAACGCTTCTCGGCACACAGAGCTAAGATCGCTATGTACGCAAGTTTCCTTCGTTCGGAACGACTTAGTTACGTGCCTGTAAGTGAGATTTGCCGAAAATTTTCATAACACATCAAGGAAATTGAGGAACAACGCTTCTCGGCACACAGAGCTAAGATCGCTATGTACGCAAGTTTCCTTCGTTCGGAACGACTTAGTTACGTGCCTGTAAGTGAGATTTGCCGAAAATTTTCATAACACATCAAGGAAATTGAGGAACAACGCTTCTCGGCACACAGAGCTAAGATCGCTATGTACGCAAGTTTCCTTCGTTCGGAACGACTTAGTTACGTGCCTGTAAGTGAGATTTGCCGAAAATTTTCATAACACATCAAGGAAATTGAGGAACAACGCTTCTCGGCACACAGAGCTAAGATCGCTATGTACGCAAGTTTCCTTCGTTCGGAACGACTTAGTTACGTGCCTGTAAGTGAGATTTGCCGAAAATTTTCATAACACATCAAGGAAATTGAGGAACAACGCTTCTCGGCACACAGAGCTAAGATCGCTATGTACGCAAGTTTCCTTCGTTCGGAACGACTTAGTTACGTGCCTGTAAGTGAGATTTGCCGAAAATTTTCATAACACATCAAGGAAATTGAGGAACAACGCTTCTCGGCACACAGAGCTAAGATCGCTATGTACGCAAGTTTCCTTCGTTCGGAACGACTTAGTTACGTGCCTGTAAGTGAGATTTGCCGAAAATTTTCATAACACATCAAGGAAATTGAGGAACAACGCTTCTCGGCACACAGAGCTAAGATCGCTATGTACGCAAGTTTCCTTCGTTCGGAACGACTTAGTTACGTGCCTGTAAGTGAGATTTGCCGAAAATTTTCATAACACATCAAGGAAATTGAGGAACAACGCTTCTCGGCACACAGAGCTAAGATCGCTATGTACGCAAGTTTCCTTCGTTCGGAACGACTTAGTTACGTGCCTGTAAGTGAGATTTGCCGAAAATTTTCATAACACATCAAGGAAATTGAGGAACAACGCTTCTCGGCACACAGAGCTAAGATCGCTATGTACGCAAGTTTCCTTCGTTCGGAACGACTTAGTTACGTGCCTGTAAGTGAGATTTGCCGAAAATTTTCATAACACATCAAGGAAATTGAGGAACAACGCTTCTCGGCACACAGAGCTAAGATCGCTATGTACGCAAGTTTCCTTCGTTCGGAACGACTTAGTTACGTGCCTGTAAGTGAGATTTGCCGAAAATTTTCATAACACATCAAGGAAATTGAGGAACAACGCTTCTCGGCACACAGAGCTAAGATCGCTATGTACGCAAGTTTCCTTCGTTCGGAACGACTTAGTTACGTGCCTGTAAGTGAGATTTGCCGAAAATTTTCATAACACATCAAGGAAATTGAGGAACAACGCTTCTCGGCACACAGAGCTAAGATCGCTATGTACGCAAGTTTCCTTCGTTCGGAACGACTTAGTTACGTGCCTGTAAGTGAGATTTGCCGAAAATTTTCATAACACATCAAGGAAATTGAGGAACAACGCTTCTCGGCACACAGAGCTAAGATCGCTATGTACGCAAGTTTCCTTCGTTCGGAACGACTTAGTTACGTGCCTGTAAGTGAGATTTGCCGAAAATTTTCATAACACATCAAGGAAATTGAGGAACAACGCTTCTCGGCACACAGAGCTAAGATCGCTATGTACGCAAGTTTCCTTCGTTCGGAACGACTTAGTTACGTGCCTGTAAGTGAGATTTGCCGAAAATTTTCATAACACATCAAGGAAATTGAGGAACAACGCTTCTCGGCACACAGAGCTAAGATCGCTATGTACGCAAGTTTCCTTCGTTCGGAACGACTTAGTTACGTGCCTGTAAGTGATTTGCCGAAAATTTTCATAACACATCAAGGAAATTGAGGAACAACGCTTCTCGGCACACAGAGCTAAGATCGCTATGTACGCAAGTTTCCTTCGTTCGGAACGACTTAGTTACGTGCCTGTAAGTGAGATTTGCCGAAAATTTTCATAACACATCAAGGAAATTGAGGAACAACGCTTCTCGGCACACAGAGCTAAGATCGCTATGTACGCAAGTTTCCTTCGTTCGGAACGACTTAGTTACGTGCCTGTAAGTGAGATTTGCCGAAAATTTTCATAACACATCAAGGAAATTGAGGAACAACGCTTCTCGGCACACAGAGCTAAGATCGCTATGTACGCAAGTTTCCTTCGTTCGGAACGACTTAGTTACGTGCCTGTAAGTGAGATTTGCCGAAAATTTTCATAACACATCAAGGAAATTGAGGAACAACGCTTCTCGGCACACAGAGCTAAGATCGCTATGTACGCAAGTTTCCTTCGTTCGGAACGACTTAGTTACGTGCCTGTAAGTGAGATTTGCCGAAAATTTTCATAACACATCAAGGAAATTGAGGAACAACGCTTCTCGGCACACAGAGCTAAGATCGCTATGTACGCAAGTTTCCTTCGTTCGGAACGACTTAGTTACGTGCCTGTAAGTGAGATTTGCCGAAAATTTTCATAACACATCAAGGAAATTGAGGAACAACGCTTCTCGGCACACAGAGCTAAGATCGCTATGTACGCAAGTTTCCTTCGTTCGGAACGACTTAGTTACGTGCCTGTAAGTGAGATTTGCCGAAAATTTTCATAACACATCAAGGAAATTGAGGAACAACGCTTCTCGGCACACAGAGCTAAGATCGCTATGTACGCAAGTTTCCTTCGTTCGGAACGACTTAGTTACGTGCCTGTAAGTGAGATTTGCCGAAAATTTTCATAACACATCAAGGAAATTGAGGAACAACGCTTCTCGGCACACAGAGCTAAGATCGCTATGTACGCAAGTTTCCTTCGTTCGGAACGACTTAGTTACGTGCCTGTAAGTGAGATTTGCCGAAAATTTTCATAACACATCAAGGAAATTGAGGAACAACGCTTCTCGGCACACAGAGCTAAGATCGCTATGTACGCAAGTTTCCTTCGTTCGGAACGACTTAGTTACGTGCCTGTAAGCGAGATTTGCCGAAAATTTTCATAACACATCAAGGAAATTGAGGAACAACGCTTCTCGGCACACAGAGCTAAGATCGCTATGTACGCAAGTTTCCTTCGTTCGGAACGACTTAGTTACGTGCCTGTAAGTGAGATTTGCCGAAAATTTTCATAACACATCAAGGAAATTGAGGAACAACGCTTCTCGGCACACAGAGCTAAGATCGCTATGTACGCAAGTTTCCTTCGTTCGGAACGACTTAGTTACGTGCCTGTAAGTGAGATTTGCCGAAAATTTTCATAACACATCAAGGAAATTGAGGAACAACGCTTCTCGGCACACAGAGCTAAGATCGCTATGTACGCAAGTTTCCTTCGTTCGGAACGACTTAGTTACGTGCCTGTAAGTGAGATTTGCCGAAAATTTTCATAACACATCAAGGAAATTGAGGAACAACGCTTCTCGGCACACAGAGCTAAGATCGCTATGTACGCAAGTTTCCTTCGTTCGGAACGACTTAGTTACGTGCCTGTAAGTGAGATTTGCCGAAAATTTTCATAACACATCAAGGAAATTGAGGAACAACGCTTCTCGGCACACAGAGCTAAGATCGCTATGTACGCAAGTTTCCTTCGTTCGGAACGACTTAGTTACGTGCCTGTAAGTGAGATTTGCCGAAAATTTTCATAACACATCAAGGAAATTGAGGAACAACGCTTCTCGGCACACAGAGCTAAGATCGCTATGTACGCAAGTTTCCTTCGTTCGGAACGACTTAGTTACGTGCCTGTAAGTGAGATTTGCCGAAAATTTTCATAACACATCAAGGAAATTGAGGAACAACGCTTCTCGGCACACAGAGCTAAGATCGCTATGTACGCAAGTTTCCTTCGTTCGGAACGACTTAGTTACGTGCCTGTAAGTGAGATTTGCCGAAAATTTTCATAACACATCAAGGAAATTGAGGAACAACGCTTCTCGGCACACAGAGCTAAGATCGCTATGTACGCAAGTTTCCTTCGTTCGGAACGACTTAGTTACGTGCCTGTAAGTGAGATTTGCCGAAAATTTTCATAACACATCAAGGAAATTGAGGAACAACGCTTCTCGGCACACAGAGCTAAGATCGCTATGTACGCAAGTTTCCTTCGTTCGGAACGACTTAGTTACGTGCCTGTAAGCGAGATTTGCCGAAAATTTTCATAACACATCAAGGAAATTGAGGAACAACGCTTCTCGGCACACAGAGCTAAGATCGCTATGTACGCAAGTTTCCTTCGTTCGGAACGACTTAGTTACGTGCCTGTAAGTGAGATTTGCCGAAAATTTTCATAACACATCAAGGAAATTGAGGAACAACGCTTCTCGGCACACAGAGCTAAGATCGCTATGTACGCAAGTTTCCTTCGTTCGGAACGACTTAGTTACGTGCCTGTAAGTGAGATTTGCCGAAAATTTTCATAACACATCAAGGAAATTGAGGAACAACGCTTCTCGGCACACAGAGCTAAGATCGCTATGTACGCAAGTTTCCTTCGTTCGGAACGACTTAGTTACGTGCCTGTAAGTGAGATTTGCCGAAAATTTTCATAACACATCAAGGAAATTGAGGAACAACGCTTCTCGGCACACAGAGCTAAGATCGCTATGTACGCAAGTTTCCTTCGTTCGGAACGACTTAGTTACGTGCCTGTAAGTGAGATTTGCCGAAAATTTTCATAACACATCAAGGAAATTGAGGAACAACGCTTCTCGGCACACAGAGCTAAGATCGCTATGTACGCAAGTTTCCTTCGTTCGGAACGACTTAGTTACGTGCCTGTAAGTGAGATTTGCCGAAAATTTTCATAACACATCAAGGAAATTGAGGAACAACGCTTCTCGGCACACAGAGCTAAGATCGCTATGTACGCAAGTTTCCTTCGTTCGGAACGACTTAGTTACGTGCCTGTAAGTGAGATTTGCCGAAAATTTTCATAACACATCAAGGAAATTGAGGAACAACGCTTCTCGGCACACAGAGCTAAGATCGCTATGTACGCAAGTTTCCTTCGTTCGGAACGACTTAGTTACGTGCCTGTAAGTGAGATTTGCCGAAAATTTTCATAACACATCAAGGAAATTGAGGAACAACGCTTCTCGGCACACAGAGCTAAGATCGCTATGTACGCAAGTTTCCTTCGTTCGGAACGACTTAGTTACGTGCCTGTAAGTGAGATTTGCCGAAAATTTTCATAACACATCAAGGAAATTGAGGAACAACGCTTCTCGGCACACAGAGCTAAGATCGCTATGTACGCAAGTTTCCTTCGTTCGGAACGACTTAGTTACGTGCCTGTAAGTGAGATTTGCCGAAAATTTTCATAACACATCAAGGAAATTGAGGAACAACGCTTCTCGGCACACAGAGCTAAGATCGCTATGTACGCAAGTTTCCTTCGTTCGGAACGACTTAGTTACGTGCCTGTAAGTGAGATTTGCCGAAAATTTTCATAACACATCAAGGAAATTGAGGAACAACGCTTCTCGGCACACAGAGCTAAGATCGCTATGTACGCAAGTTTCCTTCGTTCGGAACGACTTAGTTACGTGCCTGTAAGTGAGATTTGCCGAAAATTTTCATAACACATCAAGGAAATTGAGGAACAACGCTTCTCGGCACACAGAGCTAAGATCGCTATGTACGCAAGTTTCCTTCGTTCGGAACGACTTAGTTACGTGCCTGTAAGTGAGATTTGCCGAAAATTTTCATAACACATCAAGGAAATTGAGGAACAACGCTTCTCGGCACACAGAGCTAAGATCGCTATGTACGCAAGTTTCCTTCGTTCGGAACGACTTAGTTACGTGCCTGTAAGTGAGATTTGCCGAAAATTTTCATAACACATCAAGGAAATTGAGGAACAACGCTTCTCGGCACACAGAGCTAAGATCGCTATGTACGCAAGTTTCCTTCGTTCGGAACGACTTAGTTACGTGCCTGTAAGTGAGATTTGCCGAAAATTTTCATAACACATCAAGGAAATTGAGGAACAACGCTTCTCGGCACACAGAGCTAAGATCGCTATGTACGCAAGTTTCCTTCGTTCGGAACGACTTAGTTACGTGCCTGTAAGTGAGATTTGCCGAAAATTTTCATAACACATCAAGGAAATTGAGGAACAACGCTTCTCGGCACACAGAGCTAAGATCGCTATGTACGCAAGTTTCCTTCGTTCGGAACGACTTAGTTACGTGCCTGTAAGTGAGATTTGCCGAAAATTTTCATAACACATCAAGGAAATTGAGGAACAACGCTTCTCGGCACACAGAGCTAAGATCGCTATGTACGCAAGTTTCCTTCGTTCGGAACGACTTAGTTACGTGCCTGTAAGTGAGATTTGCCGAAAATTTTCATAACACATCAAGGAAATTGAGGAACAACGCTTCTCGGCACACAGAGCTAAGATCGCTATGTACGCAAGTTTCCTTCGTTCGGAACGACTTAGTTACGTGCCTGTAAGTGAGATTTGCCGAAAATTTTCATAACACATCAAGGAAATTGAGGAACAACGCTTCTCGGCACACAGAGCTAAGATCGCTATGTACGCAAGTTTCCTTCGTTCGGAACGACTTAGTTACGTGCCTGTAAGTGAGATTTGCCGAAAATTTTCATAACACATCAAGGAAATTGAGGAACAACGCTTCTCGGCACACAGAGCTAAGATCGCTATGTACGCAAGTTTCCTTCGTTCGGAACGACTTAGTTACGTGCCTGTAAGTGAGATTTGCCGAAAATTTTCATAACACATCAAGGAAATTGAGGAACAACGCTTCTCGGCACACAGAGCTAAGATCGCTATGTACGCAAGTTTCCTTCGTTCGGAACGACTTAGTTACGTGCCTGTAAGTGAGATTTGCCGAAAATTTTCATAACACATCAAGGAAATTGAGGAACAACGCTTCTCGGCACACAGAGCTAAGATCGCTATGTACGCAAGTTTCCTTCGTTCGGAACGACTTAGTTACGTGCCTGTAAGTGAGATTTGCCGAAAATTTTCATAACACATCAAGGAAATTGAGGAACAACGCTTCTCGGCACACAGAGCTAAGATCGCTATGTACGCAAGTTTCCTTCGTTCGGAACGACTTAGTTACGTGCCTGTAAGTGAGATTTGCCGAAAATTTTCATAACACATCAAGGAAATTGAGGAACAACGCTTCTCGGCACACAGAGCTAAGATCGCTATGTACGCAAGTTTCCTTCGTTCGGAACGACTTAGTTACGTGCCTGTAAGCGAGATTTGCCGAAAATTTTCATAACACATCAAGGAAATTGAGGAACAACGCTTCTCGGCACACAGAGCTAAGATCGCTATGTACGCAAGTTTCCTTCGTTCGGAACGACTTAGTTACGTGCCTGTAAGTGAGATTTGCCGAAAATTTTCATAACACATCAAGGAAATTGAGGAACAACGCTTCTCGGCACACAGAGCTAAGATCGCTATGTACGCAAGTTTCCTTCGTTCGGAACGACTTAGTTACGTGCCTGTAAGTGAGATTTGCCGAAAATTTTCATAACACATCAAGGAAATTGAGGAACAACGCTTCTCGGCACACAGAGCTAAGATCGCTATGTACGCAAGTTTCCTTCGTTCGGAACGACTTAGTTACGTGCCTGTAAGTGAGATTTGCCGAAAATTTTCATAACACATCAAGGAAATTGAGGAACAACGCTTCTCGGCACACAGAGCTAAGATCGCTATGTACGCAAGTTTCCTTCGTTCGGAACGACTTAGTTACGTGCCTGTAAGTGAGATTTGCCGAAAATTTTCATAACACATCAAGGAAATTGAGGAACAACGCTTCTCGGCACACAGAGCTAAGATCGCTATGTACGCAAGTTTCCTTCGTTCGGAACGACTTAGTTACGTGCCTGTAAGTGAGATTTGCCGAAAATTTTCATAACACATCAAGGAAATTGAGGAACAACGCTTCTCGGCACACAGAGCTAAGATCGCTATGTACGCAAGTTTCCTTCGTTCGGAACGACTTAGTTACGTGCCTGTAAGTGAGATTTGCCGAAAATTTTCATAACACATCAAGGAAATTGAGGAACAACGCTTCTCGGCACACAGAGCTAAGATCGCTATGTACGCAAGTTTCCTTCGTTCGGAACGACTTAGTTACGTGCCTGTAAGTGAGATTTGCCGAAAATTTTCATAACACATCAAGGAAATTGAGGAACAACGCTTCTCGGCACACAGAGCTAAGATCGCTATGTACGCAAGTTTCCTTCGTTCGGAACGACTTAGTTACGTGCCTGTAAGTGAGATTTGCCGAAAATTTTCATAACACATCAAGGAAATTGAGGAACAACGCTTCTCGGCACACAGAGCTAAGATCGCTATGTACGCAAGTTTCCTTCGTTCGGAACGACTTAGTTACGTGCCTGTAAGTGAGATTTGCCGAAAATTTTCATAACACATCAAGGAAATTGAGGAACAACGCTTCTCGGCACACAGAGCTAAGATCGCTATGTACGCAAGTTTCCTTCGTTCGGAACGACTTAGTTACGTGCCTGTAAGTGAGATTTGCCGAAAATTTTCATAACACATCAAGGAAATTGAGGAACAACGCTTCTCGGCACACAGAGCTAAGATCGCTATGTACGCAAGTTTCCTTCGTTCGGAACGACTTAGTTACGTGCCTGTAAGTGAGATTTGCCGAAAATTTTCATAACACATCAAGGAAATTGAGGAACAACGCTTCTCGGCACACAGAGCTAAGATCGCTATGTACGCAAGTTTCCTTCGTTCGGAACGACTTAGTTACGTGCCTGTAAGTGAGATTTGCCGAAAATTTTCATAACACATCAAGGAAATTGAGGAACAACGCTTCTCGGCACACAGAGCTAAGATCGCTATGTACGCAAGTTTCCTTCGTTCGGAACGACTTAGTTACGTGCCTGTAAGTGAGATTTGCCGAAAATTTTCATAACACATCAAGGAAATTGAGGAACAACGCTTCTCGGCACACAGAGCTAAGATCGCTATGTACGCAAGTTTCCTTCGTTCGGAACGACTTAGTTACGTGCCTGTAAGTGAGATTTGCCGAAAATTTTCATAACACATCAAGGAAATTGAGGAACAACGCTTCTCGGCACACAGAGCTAAGATCGCTATGTACGCAAGTTTCCTTCGTTCGGAACGACTTAGTTACGTGCCTGTAAGTGAGATTTGCCGAAAATTTTCATAACACATCAAGGAAATTGAGGAACAACGCTTCTCGGCACACAGAGCTAAGATCGCTATGTACGCAAGTTTCCTTCGTTCGGAACGACTTAGTTACGTGCCTGTAAGTGAGATTTGCCGAAAATTTTCATAACACATCAAGGAAATTGAGGAACAACGCTTCTCGGCACACAGAGCTAAGATCGCTATGTACGCAAGTTTCCTTCGTTCGGAACGACTTAGTTACGTGCCTGTAAGTGAGATTTGCCGAAAATTTTCATAACACATCAAGGAAATTGAGGAACAACGCTTCTCGGCACACAGAGCTAAGATCGCTATGTACGCAAGTTTCCTTCGTTCGGAACGACTTAGTTACGTGCCTGTAAGCGAGATTTGCCGAAAATTTTCATAACACATCAAGGAAATTGAGGAACAACGCTTCTCGGCACACAGAGCTAAGATCGCTATGTACGCAAGTTTCCTTCGTTCGGAACGACTTAGTTACGTGCCTGTAAGTGAGATTTGCCGAAAATTTTCATAACACATCAAGGAAATTGAGGAACAACGCTTCTCGGCACACAGAGCTAAGATCGCTATGTACGCAAGTTTCCTTCGTTCGGAACGACTTAGTTACGTGCCTGTAAGTGAGATTTGCCGAAAATTTTCATAACACATCAAGGAAATTGAGGAACAACGCTTCTCGGCACACAGAGCTAAGATCGCTATGTACGCAAGTTTCCTTCGTTCGGAACGACTTAGTTACGTGCCTGTAAGCGAGATTTGCCGAAAATTTTCATAACACATCAAGGAAATTGAGGAACAACGCTTCTCGGCACACAGAGCTAAGATCGCTATGTACGCAAGTTTCCTTCGTTCGGAACGACTTAGTTACGTGCCTGTAAGTGAGATTTGCCGAAAATTTTCATAACACATCAAGGAAATTGAGGAACAACGCTTCTCGGCACACAGAGCTAAGATCGCTATGTACGCAAGTTTCCTTCGTTCGGAACGACTTAGTTACGTGCCTGTAAGTGAGATTTGCCGAAAATTTTCATAACACATCAAGGAAATTGAGGAACAACGCTTCTCGGCACACAGAGCTAAGATCGCTATGTACGCAAGTTTCCTTCGTTCGGAACGACTTAGTTACGTGCCTGTAAGTGAGATTTGCCGAAAATTTTCATAACACATCAAGGAAATTGAGGAACAACGCTTCTCGGCACACAGAGCTAAGATCGCTATGTACGCAAGTTTCCTTCGTTCGGAACGACTTAGTTACGTGCCTGTAAGTGAGATTTGCCGAAAATTTTCATAACACATCAAGGAAATTGAGGAACAACGCTTCTCGGCACACAGAGCTAAGATCGCTATGTACGCAAGTTTCCTTCGTTCGGAACGACTTAGTTACGTGCCTGTAAGCGAGATTTGCCGAAAATTTTCATAACACATCAAGGAAATTGAGGAACAACGCTTCTCGGCACACAGAGCTAAGATCGCTATGTACGCAAGTTTCCTTCGTTCGGAACGACTTAGTTACGTGCCTGTAAGAGATTTGCCGAAAATTTTCATAACACATCAAGGAAATTGAGGAACAACGCTTCTCGGCACACAGAGCTAAGATCGCTATGTACGCAAGTTTCCTTCGTTCGGAACGACTTAGTTACGTGCCTGTAAGTGAGATTTGCCGAAAATTTTCATAACACATCAAGGAAATTGAGGAACAACGCTTCTCGGCACACAGAGCTAAGATCGCTATGTACGCAAGTTTCCTTCGTTCGGAACGACTTAGTTACGTACCTGTAAGTGAGATATACCGAAATTTTCATAACACATCAAGGAAATTGAGGAACAACGCTTCTCGGCACACAGAGCTAAGATCGCTATGTACGCAAGTTTCCTTCGTTCGGAACGACTTAGTTACGTGCCTGTAAGCGAGATTTGCCGAAAATTTTCATAACACATCAAGGAAATTGAGGAACAACGCTTCTCGGCACACAGAGCTAAGATCGCTATGTACGCAAGTTTCCTTCGTTCGGAACGACTTAGTTACGTGCCTGTAAGTGAGATTTGCCGAAAATTTTCATAACACATCAAGGAAATTGAGGAACAACGCTTCTCGGCACACAGAGCTAAGATCGCTATGTACGCAAGTTTCCTTCGTTCGGAACGACTTAGTTACGTGCCTGTAAGTGAGATTTGCCGAAAATTTTCATAACACATCAAGGAAATTGAGGAACAACGCTTCTCGGCACACAGAGCTAAGATCGCTATGTACGCAAGTTTCCTTCGTTCGGAACGACTTAGTTACGTGCCTGTAAGTGAGATTTGCCGAAAATTTTCATAACACATCAAGGAAATTGAGGAACAACGCTTCTCGGCACACAGAGCTAAGATCGCTATGTACGCAAGTTTCCTTCGTTCGGAACGACTTAGTTACGTGCCTGTAAGTGATTTGCCGAAAATTTTCATAACACATCAAGGAAATTGAGGAACAACGCTTCTCGGCACACAGAGCTAAGATCGCTATGTACGCAAGTTTCCTTCGTTCGGAACGACTTAGTTACGTGCCTGTAAG
The DNA here is from genome assembly GCA_037039905.1 of Formica aserva. Lineage (NCBI taxonomy): Eukaryota > Metazoa > Arthropoda > Insecta > Hymenoptera > Formicidae > Formica > Formica aserva. The sequence goes on from JAXRKO010001053.1 coordinate 12,394, forward strand.
TGAGATTTGCCGAAAATTTTCATAACACATCAAGGAAATTGAGGAACAACGCTTCTCGGCACACAGAGCTAAGATCGCTATGTACGCAAGTTTCCTTCGTTCGGAACGACTTAGTTACGTGCCTGTAAGTGAGATTTGCCGAAAATTTTCATAACACATCAAGGAAATTGAGGAACAACGCTTCTCGGCACACAGAGCTAAGATCGCTATGTACGCAAGTTTCCTTCGTTCGGAACGACTTAGTTACGTGCCTGTAAGTGAGATATACCGAAAGTTTTCATAACACATCAAGGAAATTGAGGAACAACGCTTCTCGGCACACAGAGCTAAGATCGCTATGTACGCAAGTTTCCTTCGTTCGGAACGACTTAGTTACGTGCCTGTAAGAGAGATTTGCCGAAAATTTTCATAACACATCAAGGAAATTGAGGAACAACGCTTCTCGGCACACAGAGCTAAGATCGCTATGTACGCAAGTTTCCTTCGTTCGGAACGACTTAGTTACGTGCCTGTAAGTGAGATTTGCCGAAAATTTTCATAACACATCAAGGAAATTGAGGAACAACGCTTCTCGGCACACAGAGCTAAGATCGCTATGTACGCAAGTTTCCTTCGTTCGGAACGACTTAGTTACGTGCCTGTAAGTGAGATTTGCCGAAAATTTTCATAACACATCAAGGAAATTGAGGAACAACGCTTCTCGGCACACAGAGCTAAGATCGCTATGTACGCAAGTTTCCTTCGTTCGGAACGACTTAGTTACGTGCCTGTAAGTGAGATTTGCCGAAAATTTTCATAACACATCAAGGAAATTGAGGAACAACGCTTCTCGGCACACAGAGCTAAGATCGCTATGTACGCAAGTTTCCTTCGTTCGGAACGACTTAGTTACGTGCCTGTAAGCGAGATTTGCCGAAAATTTTCATAACACATCAAGGAAATTGAGGAACAACGCTTCTCGGCACACAGAGCTAAGATCGCTATGTACGCAAGTTTCCTTCGTTCGGAACGACTTAGTTACGTGCCTGTAAGTGAGATTTGCCGAAAATTTTCATAACACATCAAGGAAATTGAGGAACAACGCTTCTCGGCACACAGAGCTAAGATCGCTATGTACGCAAGTTTCCTTCGTTCGGAACGACTTAGTTACGTGCCTGTAAGCGAGATTTGCCGAAAATTTTCATAACACATCAAGGAAATTGAGGAACAACGCTTCTCGGCACACAGAGCTAAGATCGCTATGTACGCAAGTTTCCTTCGTTCGGAACGACTTAGTTACGTGCCTGTAAGTGAGATTTGCCGAAAATTTTCATAACACATCAAGGAAATTGAGGAACAACGCTTCTCGGCACACAGAGCTAAGATCGCTATGTACGCAAGTTTCCTTCGTTCGGAACGACTTAGTTACGTGCCTGTAAGCGAGATTTGCCGAAAATTTTCATAACACATCAAGGAAATTGAGGAACAACGCTTCTCGGCACACAGAGCTAAGATCGCTATGTACGCAAGTTTCCTTCGTTCGGAACGACTTAGTTACGTACCTGTAAGTGAGATTTACCGAAAGTTTTCATAACACATCAAGGAAATTGAGGAACAACGCTTCTCGGCACACAGAGCTAAGATCGCTATGTACGCAAGTTTCCTTCGTTCGGAACGACTTAGTTACGTGCCTGTAAGTGAGATTTGCCGAAAATTTTCATAACACATCAAGGAAATTGAGGAACAACGCTTCTCGGCACACAGAGCTAAGATCGCTATGTACGCAAGTTTCCTTCGTTCGGAACGACTTAGTTACGTGCCTGTAAGTGAGATTTGCCGAAAATTTTCATAACACATCAAGGAAATTGAGGAACAACGCTTCTCGGCACACAGAGCTAAGATCGCTATGTACGCAAGTTTCCTTCGTTCGGAACGACTTAGTTACGTGCCTGTAAGCGAGATTTGCCGAAAATTTTCATAACACATCAAGGAAATTGAGGAACAACGCTTCTCGGCACACAGAGCTAAGATCGCTATGTACGCAAGTTTCCTTCGTTCGGAACGACTTAGTTACGTGCCTGTAAGTGAGATTTACCGAAAGTTTTCATAACACATCAAGGAAATTGAGGAACAACGCTTCTCGGCACACAGAGCTAAGATCGCTATGTACGCAAGTTTCCTTCGTTCGGAACGACTTAGTTACGTGCCTGTAAGCGAGATTTGCCGAAAATTTTCATAACACATCAAGGAAATTGAGGAACAACGCTTCTCGGCACACAGAGCTAAGATCGCTATGTACGCAAGTTTCCTTCGTTCGGAACGACTTAGTTACGTGCCTGTAAGTGAGATTTGCCGAAAATTTTCATAACACATCAAGGAAATTGAGGAACAACGCTTCTCGGCACACAGAGCTAAGATCGCTATGTACGCAAGTTTCCTTCGTTCGGAACGACTTAGTTACGTGCCTGTAAGTGAGATTTGCCGAAAATTTTCATAACACATCAAGGAAATTGAGGAACAACGCTTCTCGGCACACAGAGCTAAGATCGCTATGTACGCAAGTTTCCTTCGTTCGGAACGACTTAGTTACGTGCCTGTAAGCGAGATTTGCCGAAAATTTTCATAACACATCAAGGAAATTGAGGAACAACGCTTCTCGGCACACAGAGCTAAGATCGCTATGTACGCAAGTTTCCTTCGTTCGGAACGACTTAGTTACGTGCCTGTAAGTGAGATTTGCCGAAAATTTTCATAACACATCAAGGAAATTGAGGAACAACGCTTCTCGGCACACAGAGCTAAGATCGCTATGTACGCAAGTTTCCTTCGTTCGGAACGACTTAGTTACGTGCCTGTAAGTGAGATTTGCCGAAAATTTTCATAACACATCAAGGAAATTGAGGAACAACGCTTCTCGGCACACAGAGCTAAGATCGCTATGTACGCAAGTTTCCTTCGTTCGGAACGACTTAGTTACGTGCCTGTAAGCGAGATTTGCCGAAAATTTTCATAACACATCAAGGAAATTGAGGAACAACGCTTCTCGGCACACAGAGCTAAGATCGCTATGTACGCAAGTTTCCTTCGTTCGGAACGACTTAGTTACGTGCCTGTAAGTGAGATTTGCCGAAAATTTTCATAACACATCAAGGAAATTGAGGAACAACGCTTCTCGGCACACAGAGCTAAGATCGCTATGTACGCAAGTTTCCTTCGTTCGGAACGACTTAGTTACGTGCCTGTAAGTGAGATTTGCCGAAAATTTTCATAACACATCAAGGAAATTGAGGAACAACGCTTCTCGGCACACAGAGCTAAGATCGCTATGTACGCAAGTTTCCTTCGTTCGGAACGACTTAGTTACGTGCCTGTAAGTGAGATTTGCCGAAAATTTTCATAACACATCAAGGAAATTGAGGAACAACGCTTCTCGGCACACAGAGCTAAGATCGCTATGTACGCAAGTTTCCTTCGTTCGGAACGACTTAGTTACGTGCCTGTAAGTGAGATTTGCCGAAAATTTTCATAACACATCAAGGAAATTGAGGAACAACGCTTCTCGGCACACAGAGCTAAGATCGCTATGTACGCAAGTTTCCTTCGTTCGGAACGACTTAGTTACGTGCCTGTAAGTGAGATTTGCCGAAAATTTTCATAACACATCAAGGAAATTGAGGAACAACGCTTCTCGGCACACAGAGCTAAGATCGCTATGTACGCAAGTTTCCTTCGTTCGGAACGACTTAGTTACGTGCCTGTAAGCGAGATTTGCCGAAAATTTTCATAACACATCAAGGAAATTGAGGAACAACGCTTCTCGGCACACAGAGCTAAGATCGCTATGTACGCAAGTTTCCTTCGTTCGGAACGACTTAGTTACGTGCCTGTAAGCGAGATTTGCCGAAAATTTTCATAACACATCAAGGAAATTGAGGAACAACGCTTCTCGGCACACAGAGCTAAGATCGCTATGTACGCAAGTTTCCTTCGTTCGGAACGACTTAGTTACGTGCCTGTAAGTGAGATTTGCCGAAAATTTTCATAACACATCAAGGAAATTGAGGAACAACGCTTCTCGGCACACAGAGCTAAGATCGCTATGTACGCAAGTTTCCTTCGTTCGGAACGACTTAGTTACGTGCCTGTAAGTGAGATATACCGAAAGTTTTCATAACACATCAAGGAAATGCCGAAAATTTTCATAACACATCAAGGAAATTGAGGAACAACGCTTCTCGGCACACAGAGCTAAGATCGCTATGTACGCAAGTTTCCTTCGTTCGGAACGACTTAGTTACGTGCCTGTAAGCGAGATTTGCCGAAAATTTTCATAACACATCAAGGAAATTGAGGAACAACGCTTCTCGGCACACAGAGCTAAGATCGCTATGTACGCAAGTTTCCTTCGTTCGGAACGACTTAGTTACGTGCCTGTAAGTGAGATTTGCCGAAAATTTTCATAACACATCAAGGAAATTGAGGAACAACGCTTCTCGGCACACAGAGCTAAGATCGCTATGTACGCAAGTTTCCTTCGTTCGGAACGACTTAGTTACGTGCCTGTAAGTGAGATTTGCCGAAAATTTTCATAACACATCAAGGAAATTGAGGAACAACGCTTCTCGGCACACAGAGCTAAGATCGCTATGTACGCAAGTTTCCTTCGTTCGGAACGACTTAGTTACGTGCCTGTAAGTGAGATTTGCCGAAAATTTTCATAACACATCAAGGAAATTGAGGAACAACGCTTCTCGGCACACAGAGCTAAGATCGCTATGTACGCAAGTTTCCTTCGTTCGGAACGACTTAGTTACGTGCCTGTAAGTGAGATTTGCCGAAAATTTTCATAACACATCAAGGAAATTGAGGAACAACGCTTCTCGGCACACAGAGCTAAGATCGCTATGTACGCAAGTTTCCTTCGTTCGGAACGACTTAGTTACGTGCCTGTAAGCGAGATTTGCCGAAAATTTTCATAACACATCAAGGAAATTGAGGAACAACGCTTCTCGGCACACAGAGCTAAGATCGCTATGTACGCAAGTTTCCTTCGTTCGGAACGACTTAGTTACGTACCTGTAAGTGAGATTTGCCGAAAGTTTTCATAACACATCAAGGAAATTGAGGAACAACGCTTCTCGGCACACAGAGCTAAGATCGCTATGTACGCAAGTTTCCTTCGTTCGGAACGACTTAGTTACGTGCCTGTAAGCGAGATTTGCCGAAAATTTTCATAACACATCAAGGAAATTGAGGAACAACGCTTCTCGGCACACAGAGCTAAGATCGCTATGTACGCAAGTTTCCTTCGTTCGGAACGACTTAGTTACGTGCCTGTAAGTGAGATTTGCCGAAAATTTTCATAACACATCAAGGAAATTGAGGAACAACGCTTCTCGGCACACAGAGCTAAGATCGCTATGTACGCAAGTTTCCTTCGTTCGGAACGACTTAGTTACGTGCCTGTAAGTGAGATTTGCCGAAAATTTTCATAACACATCAAGGAAATTGAGGAACAACGCTTCTCGGCACACAGAGCTAAGATCGCTATGTACGCAAGTTTCCTTCGTTCGGAACGACTTAGTTACGTGCCTGTAAGCGAGATTTGCCGAAAATTTTCATAACACATCAAGGAAATTGAGGAACAACGCTTCTCGGCACACAGAGCTAAGATCGCTATGTACGCAAGTTTCCTTCGTTCGGAACGACTTAGTTACGTGCCTGTAAGTGAGATTTGCCGAAAATTTTCATAACACATCAAGGAAATTGAGGAACAACGCTTCTCGGCACACAGAGCTAAGATCGCTATGTACGCAAGTTTCCTTCGTTCGGAACGACTTAGTTACGTGCCTGTAAGTGAGATTTGCCGAAAATTTTCATAACACATCAAGGAAATTGAGGAACAACGCTTCTCGGCACACAGAGCTAAGATCGCTATGTACGCAAGTTTCCTTCGTTCGGAACGACTTAGTTACGTGCCTGTAAGTGAGATTTGCCGAAAATTTTCATAACACATCAAGGAAATTGAGGAACAACGCTTCTCGGCACACAGAGCTAAGATCGCTATGTACGCAAGTTTCCTTCGTTCGGAACGACTTAGTTACGTGCCTGTAAGTGAGATTTGCCGAAAATTTTCATAACACATCAAGGAAATTGAGGAACAACGCTTCTCGGCACACAGAGCTAAGATCGCTATGTACGCAAGTTTCCTTCGTTCGGAACGACTTAGTTACGTGCCTGTAAGTGAGATTTGCCGAAAATTTTCATAACACATCAAGGAAATTGAGGAACAACGCTTCTCGGCACACAGAGCTAAGATCGCTATGTACGCAAGTTTCCTTCGTTCGGAACGACTTAGTTACGTGCCTGTAAGTGAGATTTGCCGAAAATTTTCATAACACATCAAGGAAATTGAGGAACAACGCTTCTCGGCACACAGAGCTAAGATCGCTATGTACGCAAGTTTCCTTCGTTCGGAACGACTTAGTTACGTGCCTGTAAGCGAGATTTGCCGAAAATTTTCATAACACATCAAGGAAATTGAGGAACAACGCTTCTCGGCACACAGAGCTAAGATCGCTATGTACGCAAGTTTCCTTCGTTCGGAACGACTTAGTTACGTGCCTGTAAGCGAGATTTGCCGAAAATTTTCATAACACATCAAGGAAATTGAGGAACAACGCTTCTCGGCACACAGAGCTAAGATCGCTATGTACGCAAGTTTCCTTCGTTCGGAACGACTTAGTTACGTGCCTGTAAGTGAGATTTGCCGAAAATTTTCATAACACATCAAGGAAATTGAGGAACAACGCTTCTCGGCACACAGAGCTAAGATCGCTATGTACGCAAGTTTCCTTCGTTCGGAACGACTTAGTTACGTGCCTGTAAGCGAGATTTGCCGAAAATTTTCATAACACATCAAGGAAATTGAGGAACAACGCTTCTCGGCACACAGAGCTAAGATCGCTATGTACGCAAGTTTCCTTCGTTCGGAACGACTTAGTTACGTGCCTGTAAGTGAGATTTGCCGAAAATTTTCATAACACATCAAGGAAATTGAGGAACAACGCTTCTCGGCACACAGAGCTAAGATCGCTATGTACGCAAGTTTCCTTCGTTCGGAACGACTTAGTTACGTGCCTGTAAGTGAGATTTGCCGAAAATTTTCATAACACATCAAGGAAATTGAGGAACAACGCTTCTCGGCACACAGAGCTAAGATCGCTATGTACGCAAGTTTCCTTCGTTCGGAACGACTTAGTTACGTGCCTGTAAGTGAGATTTGCCGAAAATTTTCATAACACATCAAGGAAATTGAGGAACAACGCTTCTCGGCACACAGAGCTAAGATCGCTATGTACGCAAGTTTCCTTCGTTCGGAACGACTTAGTTACGTGCCTGTAAGTGAGATTTGCCGAAAATTTTCATAACACATCAAGGAAATTGAGGAACAACGCTTCTCGGCACACAGAGCTAAGATCGCTATGTACGCAAGTTTCCTTCGTTCGGAACGACTTAGTTACGTGCCTGTAAGTGAGATTTGCCGAAAATTTTCATAACACATCAAGGAAATTGAGGAACAACGCTTCTCGGCACACAGAGCTAAGATCGCTATGTACGCAAGTTTCCTTCGTTCGGAACGACTTAGTTACGTGCCTGTAAGCGAGATTTGCCGAAAATTTTCATAACACATCAAGGAAATTGAGGAACAACGCTTCTCGGCACACAGAGCTAAGATCGCTATGTACGCAAGTTTCCTTCGTTCGGAACGACTTAGTTACGTGCCTGTAAGTGAGATTTGCCGAAAATTTTCATAACACATCAAGGAAATTGAGGAACAACGCTTCTCGGCACACAGAGCTAAGATCGCTATGTACGCAAGTTTCCTTCGTTCGGAACGACTTAGTTACGTGCCTGTAAGTGAGATTTGCCGAAAATTTTCATAACACATCAAGGAAATTGAGGAACAACGCTTCTCGGCACACAGAGCTAAGATCGCTATGTACGCAAGTTTCCTTCGTTCGGAACGACTTAGTTACGTGCCTGTAAGCGAGATTTGCCGAAAATTTTCATAACACATCAAGGAAATTGAGGAACAACGCTTCTCGGCACACAGAGCTAAGATCGCTATGTACGCAAGTTTCCTTCGTTCGGAACGACTTAGTTACGTGCCTGTAAGTGAGATTTGCCGAAAATTTTCATAACACATCAAGGAAATTGAGGAACAACGCTTCTCGGCACACAGAGCTAAGATCGCTATGTACGCAAGTTTCCTTCGTTCGGAACGACTTAGTTACGTGCCTGTAAGTGAGATTTGCCGAAAATTTTCATAACACATCAAGGAAATTGAGGAACAACGCTTCTCGGCACACAGAGCTAAGATCGCTATGTACGCAAGTTTCCTTCGTTCGGAACGACTTAGTTACGTGCCTGTAAGCGAGATTTGCCGAAAATTTTCATAACACATCAAGGAAATTGAGGAACAACGCTTCTCGGCACACAGAGCTAAGATCGCTATGTACGCAAGTTTCCTTCGTTCGGAACGACTTAGTTACGTGCCTGTAAGTGAGATTTGCCGAAAATTTTCATAACACATCAAGGAAATTGAGGAACAACGCTTCTCGGCACACAGAGCTAAGATCGCTATGTACGCAAGTTTCCTTCGTTCGGAACGACTTAGTTACGTGCCTGTAAGTGAGATTTGCCGAAAATTTTCATAACACATCAAGGAAATTGAGGAACAACGCTTCTCGGCACACAGAGCTAAGATCGCTATGTACGCAAGTTTCCTTCGTTCGGAACGACTTAGTTACGTGCCTGTAAGTGAGATTTGCCGAAAATTTTCATAACACATCAAGGAAATTGAGGAACAACGCTTCTCGGCACACAGAGCTAAGATCGCTATGTACGCAAGTTTCCTTCGTTCGGAACGACTTAGTTACGTGCCTGTAAGTGAGATTTGCCGAAAATTTTCATAACACATCAAGGAAATTGAGGAACAACGCTTCTCGGCACACAGAGCTAAGATCGCTATGTACGCAAGTTTCCTTCGTTCGGAACGACTTAGTTACGTGCCTGTAAGCGAGATTTGCCGAAAATTTTCATAACACATCAAGGAAATTGAGGAACAACGCTTCTCGGCACACAGAGCTAAGATCGCTATGTACGCAAGTTTCCTTCGTTCGGAACGACTTAGTTACGTGCCTGTAAGTGAGATTTGCCGAAAATTTTCATAACACATCAAGGAAATTGAGGAACAACGCTTCTCGGCACACAGAGCTAAGATCGCTATGTACGCAAGTTTCCTTCGTTCGGAACGACTTAGTTACGTGCCTGTAAGTGAGATTTGCCGAAAATTTTCATAACACATCAAGGAAATTGAGGAACAACGCTTCTCGGCACACAGAGCTAAGATCGCTATGTACGCAAGTTTCCTTCGTTCGGAACGACTTAGTTACGTGCCTGTAAGCGAGATTTGCCGAAAATTTTCATAACACATCAAGGAAATTGAGGAACAACGCTTCTCGGCACACAGAGCTAAGATCGCTATGTACGCAAGTTTCCTTCGTTCGGAACGACTTAGTTACGTGCCTGTAAGTGAGATTTGCCGAAAATTTTCATAACACATCAAGGAAATTGAGGAACAACGCTTCTCGGCACACAGAGCTAAGATCGCTATGTACGCAAGTTTCCTTCGTTCGGAACGACTTAGTTACGTGCCTGTAAGCGAGATTTGCCGAAAATTTTCATAACACATCAAGGAAATTGAGGAACAACGCTTCTCGGCACACAGAGCTAAGATCGCTATGTACGCAAGTTTCCTTCGTTCGGAACGACTTAGTTACGTGCCTGTAAGTGAGATTTGCCGAAAATTTTCATAACACATCAAGGAAATTGAGGAACAACGCTTCTCGGCACACAGAGCTAAGATCGCTATGTACGCAAGTTTCCTTCGTTCGGAACGACTTAGTTACGTGCCTGTAAGCGAGATTTGCCGAAAATTTTCATAACACATCAAGGAAATTGAGGAACAACGCTTCTCGGCACACAGAGCTAAGATCGCTATGTACGCAAGTTTCCTTCGTTCGGAACGACTTAGTTACGTGCCTGTAAGCGAGATTTGCCGAAAATTTTCATAACACATCAAGGAAATTGAGGAACAACGCTTCTCGGCACACAGAGCTAAGATCGCTATGTACGCAAGTTTCCTTCGTTCGGAACGACTTAGTTACGTGCCTGTAAGTGAGATTTGCCGAAAATTTTCATAACACATCAAGGAAATTGAGGAACAACGCTTCTCGGCACACAGAGCTAAGATCGCTATGTACGCAAGTTTCCTTCGTTCGGAACGACTTAGTTACGTGCCTGTAAGCGAGATTTGCCGAAAATTTTCATAACACATCAAGGAAATTGAGGAACAACGCTTCTCGGCACACAGAGCAATCGCTATGTACGCGCTTCGTTCGGAACGACTTAGTTACGTACCGTAACGATCGAAACTTTTCATAACACATCAGGATAGGAAC